>PVKP010048463.1:0-14454 GCA_004027715.1 Plecturocebus donacophilus
ATAAGCTTTTTGACGTGCTGTTGGTTTGGGTTTCCCAGTATTTTATTGAAAATTTTTACATCAATGTTCATCATGGATATTGGCCTGAAATGTTCTTTTTTAGTTGGGTTTCTGCCAGGTTTTGGTATCAGGATGATGTTTAATGAGTTAGGGAGGATTTCCTCTTTTTGTATTGTTTGGAATAGTTTCAGAAGGAATTGTACCAGCTCCTCTTTGTAAGTCTGGTAGAATTCAGCTGTAAACTCCCATTAGCCTGTACTTTTTTTGGTTGGTAGGCTGTTAATTGCTGCCTCAACTTCAGAGCTTGTTATTGGTGTATTCAGGGATTCAATTTCTTACTAGTTTAGACTTGGGAGGATGTAAGTGTCCAGGAATTTATCCATTTCTTCTAGATTTACTGGTTTATGTACATAGAGGTGTTTGTAGTCATCTCTGATGGTAGTTTGTATTCCTGTGGACTCAGTGGTGAGATCCCCTTGATCATTTTTTATTGCATCTGTTCGATTCTTCTCTCTTTTATTCTTTATTAGACTGGTTAGCAGTCTATTTTGTTGATCTTTTTCAAAAAACAGCTCCTGGATTCATTGATTTTTTTTAGGGTTTTTTTGTGTCTCTATCTCTTTCAGTTCCTCTCTAATCTTAGTTATTTCTTTTCCTCTGCTGGCTTTTGTTTGATCTTGCTCCTCTAGGTCTTTGAATCACGATGTTAGGGTGTCAATTTTAGATCTTTCCTCACTTCTCATATGGGCATTTGGTGTTATAATTTTCCCTCTAGATATTGCTTTAAATGTGTCAGAGAGATTCTGGTACATTGTGTCATCATTCTCATGGTTTCGCAGAACATCTTTATTTCTGCCTTTATTTCATTACTTATCCAGCAGTCATTTAGGAGCAGGTTGTTAACTTTCTATGTAGTTGTGTGGTTTTGAGTGAGTTTCTTAATCCTGAGCTCTTATTTGATTGCACTGTGGTCTGAGAGACTAGTTGTTATGATTTCTGTACTTTCACATTTGCTGAGGAGTGATTTACTTCCAATTACATGTCCCGACCTTTCTTTCTGATTGCCCTTAGCATTTTTTCCTTCATTTAAACCCTGGTGAATCTGACAATTATCTGCCTTTGGGTTGCTCTTCTTGAGGAATATCTTTGTGGTGTTCTCTGTATTCCCTGAATTTGAATGTTGGCCTGCCTTGCTAGGTTGGGAAAGTTCACCTGGATAATATCCTGAAGAGTGTTTTCCAGCTTGGTTTCATTCTCCCCATTACATTCAGGTACTCCAATTAAACATAGATTTGGTCTTTTCTCACAATCCCATATTTCTTGGAGGCTTTGTTCAATTCTTTTCTCTCTTTTTTTCTTTAATCTTGCCTTCTTCTTTTATTTCATTGAGTTGATCTTCAATCTCTATCCTTTCTTCTGCTTGATCTATTCAGCTATTGAAACTTGTGTATGCTTCGCAAAGTTTTCGTGCTGTGCTTTTCAGCTCCATCAAGTAGTTTATGTTCTTCTCTAAGCTGATTATTCTAGTCAGCATTTTGTCTAATCTTTTTTCAAGGTTCTTAGTTTTTTTGCATTGGGTAAGAACATGCTCCTTTAGCTTGACAAATTTGTTATTACCCACCTTCTGAAGCCTGCTTCTGTCAATTCACCAAACTCATTCTCCATTCAGTTTTGTTCCCTTGCTGGTGAAGAGTTGTGATCCCTTGCAGGAGAAGAGGCTTTCTAGTTTTTGACGATTTCAGTCTTTTTGCACTGGTTTCTTCCCATCTTCATGGATTTATCTACCTTTGGTGTCTAAAGTTGGTGACTTTTGGATGGATCTCTAAGTGGACGTTTTTTCTGTTGATGTTGAAGCTATTTCTTTCTGTTTTTTAGGTTTCCTTGTAACAGTGAGGCCCCTCTGCTGCAGGACTGCTAGAGGTCTGCTCCAGTCCCTGCTTGCCTGGAAGTCACCTATGGGGGCTGCAGAACAGCAAGGATTCCTGCCTGTTCCTTCCTCTGGTAACTTTGTCCCAGAAGGTACCTGCCAGATGTCAGCCAGATCTCTCCTGTATGAGATGACTCTTAGGATATACAGGGTTCAGGGAAACACTTGAGGAGGCAGTCAGTCCCTTATCAGAGCTCAAGGGCTGTGCTGGGAGCTCCATTGCTCCCTTCAGAGCTGCTGGGCAGGGACATTTAAGTCTACTGAAGTGGAACTCACAACTGCCCCTTTTCCCGGGTGCTCTGTCCTGGGAAGGTGGGGCTTTATTTATAAGTCCCTGATGGGCTGCTGCCTTTTTTCAGATGTCCTGCCCAGCAAGAAGGGAGTCTAGTCACAGTCTGCCTGCAGAGGCCTTGCTGAGCTGCCCCAGGCTCCACCCAGCTGCTGTGTAAACTTCCCTGTGATTTTGTTTACACAGACAAGGTCAGAACCACCTGAGTAACAGCAGACACCCCTCCCCCCACCAAGTTCAAGAGTCCCAGGTTGAGCTCAGACTGCTGTGCTGGCTGCGAAAATTTCAAGCCACTGGATCTCAGCTCGCTGGTCTTTGTTGGGCCTGCCAAGCCAGATCACTTGGCTCCCTGCCTTCAACCCCCCTTTTTTCAGGGAAATAAGTGGTTCTGTCTCACTGGGATTCCAGGTACCAAAACAGCCATCCGGTTTTATGCTGGAAACCCGGGGTGCTGGTGTTGTTAGCACCAGTGAGAATCTCCTGGTCTGCGGGTTGCAAAGACCGTTGGAAAAGCACAGTATCTGAGCTGGAGTGCTGGAGTGCCCGGAAAAGTCCCTAATGGCTTTCCTTGGGTAGGAGGGGGAGTTCTTCAGCTCCTTGCACTTCTAGATGAGGCAATGCCCCACCCTGCTTTGGTTTGCCCTCCTTGGGCTACACCCAGTGTCTAACAAATCCCATTGAGATAAACCTGGTACCTTGGTTAGAAATATGGAGATCACTCACCTTCTGCACGTGGCTCTCACTGGGAACTGCACTACAGAGCTGTTCCTATTCGGCCATCTTGGTGGGAGTTTGACCTTTCTTTTCTAACAAGTATTTTTATATAGTTGCTGGTTCTACAGGAAATGTTTCTAATATTTTCCAATTTTGAATTAGGTTAATTTGGGATTTTCTTAATGTATATCTTTATCAGATTTAGAAAATTCTCTTGCAATTTTAGTTTACTATGAATGTTATCATGTTTTTCCCCTTCATCTGTTGAGATGGTTTTCCAGGTTTCTCTTTTAATCTACTGATATGATAAAGCATGCTTAACAAATCTTCCTTGATTTCTAAGTATTAAGCTTAACTTCATCATATATGATATATCATGCATTTTATACATTTTAAAATTTAGTTTACTAATTTTTTGTTCAGGATTTTTGCAGCTATATCCAGGGGTGAAATGAGCCAGTACTTTTTATTTCTTTCTTCTTTTGGTCTTCTCTGATTTGGGTAAAAAGTTTACATTATCCTTGTAGAATAAAATGATGACCCTTGCTAATACTTTTCAATACATTAAAAGACTTTACATAAGATTAGATGATAATGATTAGATTCGATAATCATTGAAAGCTTGTTAATAACTTACCTGTAAAATCATTTAAGATTGATATTTTCTCCTAGGGAAGGCTTTCTTGCCCACTATTAACCACGACTATAAGAAACATATAGCCTAGAAAATTGAAGCACAAACCATCTCTTAACTCCATTTCATCCAACTTTAAAAACTGATGTTAACTTTATATGTGTTGATGCTTTCATGGCAAAAACTCACAAAATTTCAATTAACGAATTAAAACTGTGTGTCTTTCCAAAATGTTTAAATGTTACAATAATATAATATTGCTCATAATGTGTGTTCATTCATATTTTCCTGAAGCTAATTCTCACAAATTAAGATTATTATTTATTTAATCTAAAGTTTTCAATGCTGTAATCATATTTGTATTACAGTCAAATATCTTCCCCATTTGCAAAACACTTGTATTGTTATTTACTTAATTTATTTCCTTACACCAACTTTATTTTTTTAATATTTATTAATGGAAAATCCAAACATCAGAGAGAAATTTGTCTTATGAACTCCATGTACTCTTCACCTAGTTTGAACCATTATTAAATTGTGGAAAATACTGTGTCAAGTACACAATCATTTTTCTCCAACCCCCAGGTATAGTAAAGTTGGTACCAAAAATCATTTTTTTCATTTTTAGGTATATCAGAATATATCCCTAATATAGTGGTTCTTTTGCATGCTCTGGTTGACCACTGTGGTCTCTAAGACACTGTCAGGTTTTTTTTTTTTTTTCAATTATAATAATACTAAGATGGTGGTTGCCTTTACATCTCCATGCTTGCGAAGTTTTTCAGAGGCTACATGACCTGTGATATCACAAAGCATTGAATATAAAAGAAAATATAAGGCTCCATTTGTCTTCTACTAAAAAAATCTCGTATAGGTTTGTAAACGTGAAATAATGCCACACTTACATTTTTTTTTGGTTTTGCTTTGGAAAATATACTTCTTTTTGTAAAAATAGGTTAACATGTAATTGGATTCTTATAATTTTAAATAAATTACAGAACATTTTGTTTGTTTAATTTTTGAGTTTTAAAATTTGAATACATACATATCAATAAGTATACAAGGAATGCTTTTACACTGTTGGTGGGAGCGTAAATTAGTTCAGCATTGTGGAAGACAGTGTGGCGATTCCTTAAGAATCTAGAACTAGAAATATCATTTGACCCAGCAATCCCATTACTGGGTGTATACCCAAAGAATTGTAAATAGTTCTATTATAAAGACACATGCACAAGTATGTTTATCACAGTGCTGTTCACAATACCAAAGACCTGGAACCACCCCAAATGCCCATCAGTGATAGACTGGATAAAGAAAATGTGGCATATATATGCCATGGAATACTATGCAGGCATAAAAAAGGATGAGTTTATGTCCTTTGCAAGGACATGTATGAAGCTGGAAACCATCATTCTCAGCAAACTGACACAAGAACAGACAACCAAACACCACATGTTCTCAGTCATAAGTGGGAGTTGAACAATGAGAACACATGGACACAGGGAGGGGAATTTCACACACCAGGGACTGTTGGGGGTGGTGGGCTAAGGGAGGGATAGCATTAGGAGAAATACCTAATGTAGATGACAGAGTGATGGATGTAGCAAACCACCATGGCACATGTATACCTACCTAACAAACCTGCATGTTCTGCTCATGTACTCCAGAACTAAAAGTACAATTTTAAAAATGCTAAAAAAAAAAAAAAAAATCCATAGCCATAATGACACTCTAACAGGTAAAAGAAATGATAATTTCTTTTTAAAAAAATTTTTATTTTAAGTTCAGGGGTAAATGTGCAGGTTTGCTACAGAGGTATGCTTGTGTCATGAGAGTTTGTTGTACAGCTTATTTCATCACACAGGTATGAAGCCTAGTACCCATTAGTCATTTTTCCTGATCGTCTCCCACCTCCGAACTTCCACCAACTCATAGGCCCCAGTGTGTGTTGCTCCCCTCTGTGTCCATGTGTTCTCCTCATTTAGCTCCCACTTATAAGTGAGAACATGTGGTATTTGGTTTTTCATTCTTGTGTTAGTTTGCCAAAGATAATAGCTTCTAGTTCCATCCACATTCCTGCAAAAGACATGATCTTGTTATGTTTATGACTGCATAGTATTTCATGGTGTTGAATTTTATTGAAAGCCTTTTCTTCATCTATTGAGATAACCAAGTGGTTTTGTCTCTAGTTCTGTTATGGGATTTCACTTTACTGAAAGCTCTCTTTCTCCCTTAGCACACGATTGAAAACCTGAAATAGACTCAGGTACAATATATTATAATGACTTTAAAAATTATCCTCAGCATACTAGCAATCCCTCTGCCAGCTGTGGAAAAGGGCATTAACATTTAAGAGATTGTTTAGTCAAATAGCAATAGAAGTGGAAGTGAAATGCTGTCAGAGCAGTGGATGCTGTTACAGCTTCCCACAGGACATGGGCTCATCTGGCCTGCACTGTTAAGCTCAGTCTGACTCCGCATTGCTGGAGGGCCAGCTTACATTCGTCACACAGATGATGTATATTTTGCTCTCACCTGCATATTCTGTCAGCATAAACTGAAGACAGCATGTATATATGTTATCTCAATTTTTTTTTTTTTTGAGACAGAGTTCCATTCTTGTTACCCAGGCTGGAGTGCAATGGCACGATCTCGGCTCACCGCAATCCCTGCCTCCTGGGTTCAAGCAATTCTCCTGCCTCAGCCTCCCGAGTAGCTGGGACTACAGGTGCACCCCACCATGCCCAGCTAATTTTTTTTTTTTGTCTTCTTTGTAGAGATGGGGTTTCACCATGTTGACCAGGAGAGTCTTGATCTCTTGACCTCGTGATCCACCCTCCTCGGCCTCTCAAAGTGCTGGGATTAGGCGTAAGCCACCGCCCCTGGTCATGTTATCTCAATTCTTAAGTGTTTTGTTGCTTGTGGATAGACAAGAAAGTATGAAAAGCAGTTTTTCTGCCTCTGGCTTCTGCTGAAGACTTCAAAGAGGCCAAAGCTGATGTGTGAATTTTTGTTATTAAGGGGTGCAGCATGTCTGTTCAATCAGGCTTCTTCAAAATCTGGTTGAGACAGGTTGGTGGACTGATTCAGAAGAGTTTGAGGACCTGTACTTCAGAGTGTGCTAAACGTGCCTGCCATTAATTAATATTCTGAATCCTTTTTTTTCCAGTTCAATTGGGATAAACAAAAAAACACAAGGAAATAGTAAGAAACATTAATTCAAGTGTGATAAACTTCAGCTCTTTAATTCTAAACATTTTAATTAAAACTGAAAGGAGCTCAGATTATTTTTTAAATTTCCTTATCGGGCCAGAGACAAAGGCATAGTGCCAGCCAAGCCATTAAAATTTGCAGGATGGATGCCCAAGTGTTTCATTTCATGACTCTCTCATGCGAAGAATAATTTGAGATGGTAGTTTATAGGTGAAAAGGATTTTTATACACATTTCCTTAGTAAAACCTCACAAAATTTCTGTGAGCCTTCTGTATTTAAATTACATGCTCTTTCATTCAATCCCCACCTGAGGTTTACTTGTTTTGTTTTGCTCTTTAATGAAGTATAGTCAGCCCTTTGCATCCATGGACTCCACATCTGCGGATTCAACCAAATGCAGATCAAAAATATTCAGAAAAAAATGATTCTGATGCTTAAGTCTGTTATATAAAATGTCACAGGATTTGTAAATAATCTACATATATTCTGTAACAGAATTAAGCATCAGAGAAATTTGGAACATGAGGGGTGTCCTAGAAGCAATTCCCCTGAGGATATCGAGAGATCACTGTATTTTAAATACATAATCTCAGCTATGTTTCTAAGGAAACTACATGGTTAAGTTGAATTCCAAATTCATCTGGTCAGCAATTGTTAATTACCAAGAGATATGTCAAATTTCTAACCTAAAGAAGCATATGATTTTCTGAGTAGACATGACACAGAAGGGAGTAAGGGACAGTTATCAAGATCACACACTTACTTTCAAAGTAATCGTGAAAACAATGGTCCAGATGATAAGACAAACATTGTTTATAGAAGCCAGACAGTACTTCTTGGAGGAAGTAGAATTTTATCTGGACCTCCAAAGGTAGGTAGGACTTGGCTAAGAGGAGTAGAAAAGTCATCAGGAAGCAGATAAGGAAGCAAATATGGCACCAGTAGAGTCCAGTCGGGAGATACATTCAGTTGAAGCCAAGTGTTCATGATAGTGGATAGAAGAAAGAAAGCTGGAAAACAGATAAAGATGCAGGCCTAGAAGGCTAAATAATTTATCCAATTGGGAGTCATCAAAGATCTTGGAGCAGTTCAACACCATGATGATAAATACTGTGTCTAAATATGGAAGCCATGGGGAGAAAAAGAAATGAATATAACTTTTTGAATATGGATAATGAGAAAAATGATGTCGGTGACAGAAATAGAGATGTTAGACTGAGAAGTGTTTTCCCCGTACCAAACTATGCATGTTTTCATTTGAGATTCTCTTCATTTTGGATTTAATTAATTGAAAGATGTTCTCCAAACTCTGACCTTAACAGTCCCACTTAGCCCAACCACCCAATTGACATTCTCACTTGAATTTCTAAAGCACATAGCAATTTTAGTGACTAACTCTAACTAGTAACTAACCTCTGTCAGTTAAGACCTAACAGAGGTCTTAACTCCCACCCCCTGCCAATTATTCTTTCCTGAATCTCCTTCAGGTTAGTAATGTCAACAAAAACTCTTGGCTCCAGCTAAAAAATATATTCCACATCTGTTGACTTCTTTTCATTTCTACCATTTTCACCTTGGTCTAAGCCACTGTTATCTCTAGCTTTGATTATTATGAAAGTCTCTCAGTGGGATGTTACCATTCTACTTGAGCTCCTCTATAATCTAGACAAAAGTCAGAGTCATGCTTTAAAAATATGAAATGGGTTTTTTAAAATTCCCATATGAAAATCTCCAGTAGTCTCCTCTTGCATTTAGAACAAATTTTTTTTGTCAGGGTCCATTAAGTTCTACATGATTGATCGCATTCTGATCTATGACTTCTCCCTCCTTCACCCCCATCTGTCTATGCTCTTGACACTTTGCCCTTCTAGAGTGGGTTAAGATATTTCCTTTCTTGAGGCCTTTGCCCCTGTCAATCCCGCATACCGGAGTTCTCTTCCTCCAGGCTTCACATAGCTGCTTCCTCTAGTCACTAAGCCTCGGCTCAGATGTCACCTCCTCACTGACGTTCACTTTCCAGTAGCCCTTCCCCACTGGCCTCCCCAACACACCTGTTACAACCCTCTATCTTACATCATACCATGCACAACTCATCGTACGTATTTGGTTATTTGATTTCACTGCCTCTTTATCCCAATGCCATCCCTTGAGAAGGGATCTAGTCTGCATGATTTAGCCTTCTATGCCTTCAGTAGTGTCTGGCATACAGTCAGTTCTCATTAAATATTTGTTAAATGAGCAAAGTGTCTCTTGTATCAGTCAATATAATTCTGGCTATGAGGAATTCCCATTCTGTGCTAGTCTTGAGGATGTGAAAAAAATATGAGGGGAAATTAACATTTTTCAGCAAGCTTTGCTAGGGATCCAGGAGTTTCCCCCTCACAATGGAAAACTTAAACCATAAAGGAAAATAAATGAAAGTTAAATACTTGAAAATATGTGTGGGCAGTTATGCATTCATTCCACAGACTCAGTAAGCCTGTAAACAATCAGAAGTTCATACCACATCTCAGCTGGTGTGCTGCTGCTTTCTATAGAACGGGAAGAAAATGCAGCTTGTCTATCACAGCAGGACTGGTGGCTTGAGAGGCAGCAGGATTTATGTTTTCAAATGTGACAGGCTGTCTCACCCTCAGCTCCCAGAGGGCAGAGACAAGGACCACATAATGACCAAAGCCAGTGTTCCGACCTCTGGAGGACTGACAGGCTCCAGGATGAGTAATGAGTTAGGCCCGGCAGATTATACAGTGCCCCTGAGATGAAGAAAAACACAACAGGGATGGATGAGTGCCTGTGGGAAAAGAAGTATATCGGCTCTCACACAACCACCATGCCCTGCGTGACTGGCTTAAACAGAAATCTGGCAGCAAGAAAGGGAACTAAAGGAAGTAAAAAAAATAAGAGGCAATCTCTTCCTTTTTCATTCTTTAACTTTCTGATGAGAGAATAAAATACTGCTACCAGATGTAGCATGTGCTGGCATTAATTATCTCATTCTTCCATCATCAAGAAAGAATCAATTCATATCATCGTTAGCGTGAGACCACTTCAGAGAAAGCAGAAAGCAGGATGTTGTACTAATTAAGAGTTCAAGCTCTGGATTCCACACAGACCTGGACTCAAATTATGGTTGTTATCATTTAGGGCCATGACACCTTTTACAATGGGAACATTTTACTACCACTACATGGGGTTATGTAAGGAAAACATAGACAGTTCATATGAAACGTTGAATTTAGCACTTGGACCATAGAACTCTCAATAAATACTAATAAAATATAAAATTACTATTTATTATCTAATCTATGTTTTTTCTCCCCTGCCCCTCCCATAAAAACAGAGTAGTCTAAATAAACATAAATTTTCTGCACAAGAATATCTGATGATGTTCTGAATTTGAAGAAACTGAGGGGCTTTAAAAAGTAATTATTCTGAATTTAAAATACGTGTAGTCCCAGCAAGCCATTCCTACCACCATTAATTTAATCACCAAGTAGTTAAATAATGAATGAATAAGTAATATTTTAGAATTAAAATAGAAACCTTTATTCTAATGCAATTTACTGTTGTTATTTTCCATTCACAAGTTTATCAAAAAATAAGAAGCTGAATAATAGCTTTTGATAATAATAATGTAGATGGAAATGAATTTTCTAATAGTATCGTTGGAAGCATAGATATAAACTATTTGAAGGACAGTTTCTCCATGACTACCAAACTCTTTAAAAACATTTCCTATTAGCTCCAATGATTTCATTTCTAGAAGTTCACCCTAAGAAAATAATAAAAGAGTTTCACAAAGATATATATACGAGTATCTCATTTTTTTATTGTTTCTAACAATACCTACTCCCACAGAAAAACTTAACTGTTCATCATTTGAGACTTGGCTAAATAAATGATGGGAAATATTTTATACACACTAACAATGATGTGTAGATAAACATTGACATTAAAATGGTTATGATGGGTTATTCATTTAAAATTAAGTTATAAAACAATTTATAGTATAGTCTCATTTTTCTCAAAAATAATTATTTTTATATATAGAACAGAAAAACATTTGAAAAGATATCCTACAAAATATCAACTCTTGTTATTATTTGACTATAGGATTATAATTTACCTTTATTTTTTGTATACTTTGGTATTTTAAAAACATTTTATGATGTACAGTTATTTTCCATAATAATAAATGTTACTTTAAAAACTTAAACTGTGAAAAAATCTTTTATGTAGAAATAATATCTAGGTCTTAACATTTATAACATATAGGCGCTTTAAATTATATCACGTCTCTTGGAAGGGTTCTGTGGATAAGTTAATATTTTCCTTAACTTAAAAACATGGCAGCAGTTATTTGCTCTATGTATCACTGAATAAAAAGGACTAGAAAGGTGTCATGATGACATTAAAAACTCACATACTAACATGGTCAATGGAATCATTTTTCCCTGGAGTGCTATCAGCATTTGCTTGTAGCCTCTTGCTTTGTCTTATCAGGAAAATCAATGGTATACTCTTAAATTATTCTTTTCCCCATTATCACTTGACCAAAATACTGGCTTAACCAAAATAACACATTAAGCTATATGCTGCTTCAGCACTTAGTGGGAATGATGCTCCTTGTTTGTTTTCAGTGTGTTTGTGAAGACAAGTCATCTAGTTTTCTGTGACCATTTGTCGTCTCATAACTGACAAAAATAAATACCAGTGTCCTGAAAGCATACAAGTAGAAAGCATGACAGTGAGAACATTTTGAAAACCTACAGTTGTAATTACAAGATATAATTCAAAATAAAAGAAGCAAGAAGCAACAGGGAAATTGCAAATAAATATTTTTAAGACTCAATATTGAAAACTCTTTTCTTCCTTTTTTAAACAAATGGGAGCTTTAAAAAGCACTTTATTGTTTCCCACTACAACTTACCTCATCCCTAACACCTATAGCATGAAGGACACCTGCCTCTTGCCTGCCTTGGATATTAGTGAGGTTATAGCAGCCAATGGAAGAAAACTCAAATTTTGGCAATAAAAGATATGTTTTACTTGAGTTCTTTTTCTCCTTCCTTCCAAGTCAATGTATATTTCATTAATAATTTTGAGACCATTTTGGACCAAATAGAATTTTGAGACCATTTTGGACCTTTAAGCCAAATGTACAGCTTATTTCATGGTATTTTTAGAATCAGGTCTATATTGCCAAAGGGAGAAAGAACTTTCGATAAATCTGAGTAGTACAGACAGCTCCTGTGAAACTTTTAAGCAAAAAAGTTTCCTTGTCTGTCTAAAATTACCTGAATTATCAGAAATCGTTCATTTGCACATCTTTGTGTTTCAGGAAACCAATTGAATTTGTTTTTTAATACCTCCCATTTCGTTGGAATCTGTTGATCAAAATATTACATTGGAAAATATAGTGACACATAGTGGAAGAATCTTCACCACTCAAAACTACGTGAGTTCTCTCTCTGTGACAGGAAATACCAAGCAATGTTTAAATGAATTCCAAGGCAATGCTTTAAAGCCAAAGCACAGTGGAAAATATGTAAAAGCTATTCAATAAGTGCTTATTAATGTCTGTATCTATGTTAATCATCTAAAGCACACTGGCATATTATATCAGTAAGCAGCTAATCTGTACTACACACTTACCCCATGTTAGCCTTCATGCTAAATGCTTTATTCCATTTAACCCTATATAATCTAGTGAGAGCTATATTATTATTATTATCTTTACTTACAGCTGAGAAAATCAGAGAATTTAGGAAGCTTACACAAGGTCAGATAGACCAGTACATGATTAGGCCAGGGTTTGATCCCATAATAGGCTTCGAAATCCCGGTCTGATTTCAGAGCCTAGCTTATAGTCACTATGCTATAATTCTTATAGCAGTTGCAGGCATTAAGTGAGGTATAAAGAAGTTAAAGTCATGGCCCCAACTCCACAGAATTTCCTTTTCAGAATAAAGTGAGTACCTAGAGAGAATGGATGGAGAAGTGTGTTGGTTCTCTTTGGGGAGGATCTGAATTTTCTGTATTCCTAAGGTTGGTTTGCTAATAATAGAAAATCCCAAGAAATTCCCCCCAAAATAAACTCATAAAATAATAAGTGAGTTAAGCAAGATCATAAGCTAAAGGGTAAAAGTATATAATCAAGTATATCTTATGTTCTATCAATGAACCCTGAAATTAAACAATACCATTTACATTTCACTCCAGTGAAAATTATATAATTAAGTATACAATTGACAAGACATGCACAGGATGTATTAGGTTGGTGCAAAACTAAGTGTGGATTTTGCCATTGAAAGCAATTTTTTATGCTGAAAATTACAACATTCAGATGAAATAAATAAAAGACTTACACAGAAAGACATTTTTTTTCATGCATTGGAAGATTCATTTCTCCCAAACTGATATGCAGTTTTAACTCAATTATAATAAAAACGCTGGCTGGGCACCATGACTCACACCTGTAATCCCAGAATTTTGGGAGGCTCAGGTGAGGAGATCGCCTGAAGTCAGGAATTCAAGAACTGCCTGGCTAACATGGTGAAACCCTGTCTCTACTAAATAATACTAGCTGGGCGTGGTGGTGCACACCTGTCGTCCCAGCTACTCGGGAGGCTGAGGCAGGAGAATTGCTTGAACCTGGGCAGCAGAGGTTGCGGTGAGCCGAGATCGCTCCATTGCACTCCAGCCTGGGTGACAGAGTGAGACTCCATCTAGAAAAATAAAATAAAATAAAATTGGAAAAAGTTTTTAAAAAGAAAAAATAAAAACCCTAACTAGCTTTTTTGTAAATATAGACAAGATTATTATGAAATGGCAAAAGAATTAGAATAGCTACAGTAATTTTGAAAAAGATAAATAAAATGGGTGGAATTAGTCTACCCAATTTTAAGACATATTCAATACCTATAATAACCGTGAGTAATGTAGAGGATAGATAAATTGAGACAGAACAAAGAACCCAGAAATAGACTCATACAAATATACTCAATGGACTTTTGCTAAATGTGCTGAAGTATTTCAAGAAAGGAAAGACAATGTTTTCAAAAAACAGTTCTGGAGCAGTTGGATATCTCTAGGAAGAAAATAAACCTCAACCTAAGTCTCATACCTTATATAAAAATGAACTTCAAATAGATCTGGCCATGAATGAAAACGTAAAATTATAGGAATCATAGAAAAACATAGAATGAAATCTTTGGAATCTAAACCTAGACAAAGAGTTCTTAGACTTGATACCAAAATCACCATTTATAAAAGAAACCACTGATACCTCACCAACGATCAAAACTTTTGGTCTGTCAAAAGCCTTGTAAAGATCAAAAGACATACTAGAAACTGGGAGAAAATATTTGTAAACCACATATCTGACAAATATCCATATCTACATATATAACTGACCCTCAAAACTAAACAGTAATAAACAAACCAAAAATCCAGTTAGAACATGGGTAAGGGGTGTAAAGACCCATTCACTGAAGATGTAAAGATATACAGATGGAAAATAATCCCGTGAGAAAATATTTGACTTCATGTGTCATTAAGGAAATACAAATTAAAGCCACAATAAGATATCACTGCCTGCCTCTTAGCATGATGAAAGTAAAAGAGTGGTGACAATGCAAAATGCTGGCAAGGGAGAGAGAAACTAGATCACTTGT
>PVKP010048464.1:0-14453 GCA_004027715.1 Plecturocebus donacophilus
AAAAAATAAAATTAAAAAAAAAAAAGAATGCGTCTGAAACACAGAAGAAACATATGATTCAAACTGCTCTGCTCTGCATTCGGTGAACTTAGAGAGTTGCATCTGTGTTTGTATGCAGCGAGTTATAAACACGTTTCTTCTATGAACTCTGTTTGGACATTCCTGAATGAATGGGAGTATATGGTGTTCAGAGAAACATCTGGCTCTAAAACCAAAATGGAGCATTCTATCAGAATGAACTTCACTATGTGAATTCAACTTACAGAATTAAACTGATGTTTGTATGCAGTAGTTTAGCAACTCTTTCTGTGGAGGATCTAAAAAAAGTTATTTCCAGTCAAATCCCCACCTAGAAGAAATAGCAGTAAGATTAAGTCTGAAACACAGAAGAAACGTAGGATTCAAACTGCTCTGCTGTGTGTTCATTCAGCTAAGAGAGTTGCACCTATGTCTGTATGCAGCGAGATACAAACACTTTTCTTCCATGAGTTGCGTTTGAACATTTGTGAATTAACGGGAGTGTATGGTGTTCAGAGAAACATCTCACGTTAAAACCAAAACGGAGCATTCTAACAGAATGAACTTCACTCAGTGAATTCAACTTACAGAGGTACACTTATGTGTGTATACAACAGTTTAGCAACTCTTTCTTTGGAGGATCTAAATATAGTTATTTCCAGCCACATCCCAGTCTAGAAGAAATAGCAGTAAGAATACGTCTGAAACACAGAAGAAACGTACAATTGAAACTGCTCAGCTGTGCATTCATTCAGCTAAGAGAGTTGCATGATATTTGCATGCAGTGAGTTACAAACACTTTTCTTACATGAGCTGCATTTGGACATTCCTGAATCAATGGGAGTGTATGGTGTTCAGAGAAACATCTCAGTCCCAAACCAAAACAGAGCGTTCTAACAGAATGAACTTCACTGAGTGAATTAAACTTACAGAGCTACACTGAAGTGTGTATGTAACAGTTCAGCAACTTTTTCTTTGGAGAATATAAAAGTAGTTATTTTCATCCAAATACCTGCCTAGAAGAAATAGCAGTAAGAATACGTCTAAGACACAGAAGAAATGTATGATTCAAACTGCTCTGCTGTGCATTCATTCAGCTAAGAGAGTTGCATCTATGTTTGTATGCAGCGAGTTACAAACGCTTTTCTTCTATTAGTTGAGTTATGACATTCGTGAATGAATGGGAGTACATGATGTTCAGAGAAACATCTCACTCAAAATCGAAAATGGAGCATTCTAACAGAATGAACTTCACTGAGTGAATTCAACTTACAGAATTACACTGATGTGCATATGCAGCAGTTTAGCAACTATTTCTGTGGATAATCTAAAAACAGGTATTTCCAGCTGAATCGCCGCCTAGAAAAAATTGCAGTAAGGATGCATCTGAAACACAGAAGAAACGTATGATTCAAACTGCTCTGCTATGTGTTCATTTAGCTAAGAGAGATACATCTATGTTTCTATGCAGCGAGTTACAAATGCTTTTCTTCTATGAGCTGCGTTTGGACATTTCTAAATGAATGGGAGTATATGATCTTCAGAGAAACATCTCGCTGAAAATCAAAAATGGAACATTCGAACAGAATGAACTTCACTAAGCGAATTCACCTTACAGATTTACACTGACGTGTGTATGCAGCAGTGTAGCAACTCTTTCTGTGGAAAGTCTAAAAACAGTTATTTCCAGATGAATCCCTGCCTGGAAGAAAAAGCAGTAAGAATGTGTCTGAAACACAGAATCAAGAACAGAAGCAACATATGATTCTAACTGCTCTGCTGTGCGTTCATTCAGCTAAGAGAGTTGCATCTATGTTTGTATGCAGCGAGTTATAAACGCTTTTCTTGTATGGGCTGCGTATGGACATTCTTGAATGAATGGGAGTATATGGTGTTCAGAGAAACATCTCGCTCTAAAACCAAAAAGGAGCATTCTAACAGATTGAACTTCACTGTGTGAATTCAACTTACAGAGTTACACTGATGTGTTTATGGAGCATTTCAGCAACTCTTTCTGTGGAGAAGCTAAATACCGTTATTTCCACCGAATCACCGCCTAGAAGAAATAGGGGTAAGAATGCCTCTGAAACACAGAAGAAACATATGCTGCAAACTTCTCTTCTGTACGTTCTTTCAGTTAAGATAGTTGCATCTATATTTGTATGAAGCGAGTTACAAATGCTTTTCTTCTATGAGCTGCATTTGGACTTTCCTGAATGAATGGGAGTATATGACGTTCAGAGAAACATCTCGCTCTAAATCGAAAATGGAGCATTCTAACAGAGTGAACTTCACTGTTTGAAATCAATGTACACAGTTACACTGAGGTGTGTATGCAGCAGTTTAGCAACTTTTTCTGTGGAGAATCTAAAAACAGTTATTTTCAGCCAAATTCCCCCCTAGAAGAAACAGCAGTAAGAATCCGCCTGAAACACAGAAGAAACGTATGATTCAAACTGCTCTGCTGTACATTTATTCAGCTAAGAGAGTTGCATCTATCTTTGTATGCAGCGAGTTACAAACGCTTTTCTTCTATGAGCTGCTTTTAGACGTTCCTGAATGAATGGGAGTATATGGTGTTCAGAGAAACACCTCGATCTAAAATCAAAATAAGAGCGTCCTAACAGAATGAACTTCACTGTGTGAATTCAACATACAGAGGTACACTGATGTAAGTATGCAGCAGTTTATCAACTCTTTCTGTGGAGAACATCAAAACAGTTATTTCCAGCCAAATCCCCTCCTGGAAGAAATAGTAAGAATGTGTCTGAAACACAGAAGAAACGTATGATTCAAACTGCAGTGCTGTGTGTTGGTTCACCTAAGAGAGTTTCATCTATGTTTGTATGCAGCGAGTTACAAACGCTTTTCTTCTATGAGCTGCTTTTAGACATTCCTGAATGAATGGGAGTATATGGTGTTCAGCAAAATATCTCGCTCTAAAACCAAAGTGGACTGTTCTAATAGAAAGAATTTCACTGAGTGATTTCAACTTACAGAGTTACACTGATGTGTGTATGCAGTAGTTTAACATCTCTTTCTGTGGAGAATCTAAAATCAGTTATTTTCAGCCAAATCCTCGCATAGAAGAAATCGCAGTAAGAATGCGTCTGAAACACAGAAGAAACGTATGATACAAACTTCTCTGCTGTGCATTCGTTCAGCTCCAATAGGTGGATCTATGTTTCTATGCAGTGAGTTACACATGCTCTTCTTTCATGAGTTGCATTTGGACATTCATGAATGAATGTGACTGTATGGTGTTCAGAGAAACATGTCGGTCTAAAACCAAAATGGAGCGTTCTAACAGAATGAACTTCACTTAGTGAATTCAACTTACAGAGTTACACTGACCTGTGTATGCAGCAGTTTAGCAGCTCTTTCTGTGGAGAATCTAAAAACAGTGATTTCTAGCCAAATCTCTGCCTAGAAGATATAGCAGTAAGAATGCGTCTGAAACACAGAAGAAATGGATGATTCAAACTGCTCTGTTGTGCATTTGTTCAGCTAAGAGAGTTGCATCTATGTTTGAATGCAGCGAGTTTCAAACACTTTTCTTCTATGAGCTGCCTTTGGACATTCCTGAGTGAAAGGGAGTATGTGGTGTTCAGAGAAACATCTCGCTCTAAACCCAAAATGGAGCGTTCTAACAGAATCAACTTCACTGTGTGAATTCAAAATAGAGAGTTACACTGGTGTGTGTATACAACAGTTAAGCAAGACTTTCTGTAGAGAATCTAAAATCAGTTATTTAGAGCTGATTCCCCGGCTTGAAGAAATAGCAGTAAAAATGAGTCTGAAACACAGATGAAACATATGATTCAAACTGCTCTGCTGTGCATTCAGTCACCTAAGAGAGTTGCATCTGTGTTTGTATGCATGGAGTTACAAATGCTTTTCTTCTGTGAGCTGCATTCGGACATTCCTAAATAAATGGGAAAATTTGCTGTTCAGAGGAACATCCCCTTCTAAAACCAAATTGGAGCATTCTAACAGAATGAACTTCACTGTGTGAATTGAGATTTCAGAGTTACATGGAAATCTGTGTGCGGCAGTTTAGCAACTCTTTTTCTGGAGAATCTAAAAACAGTTCTTTCCAGCCGATTACCCACGTAGAAGAAAGAGCTGTAAGAATGCATCTGAAACAAAGAAGAAACATATGATTCAAACTGCTCTGCTGTGCATTCGTTCAGCTAAGAGAGTTGCTTCTATGTTTGTATGCAGCGAGTTACAAACGATTGTTTTCTATGAGCTGCATTTGGACATTCCTGAATAAATGGGAGTATAAGGTGTTCAGAGAAACACCTTGATCTAAAACCAAAATCGGAACGTTCTAACAGAATGAAATTCACTGTGTGAATTCAACGTACAGAAGTACACTGATGTGTGTATGCAACAGTTTAGCATCTCTTTCTGTGGAGAATGTAAAAACAGTTATTTCCAGCCAAATCCCCGCATAGAAGAAATCACAGTAAAAATGGGTCTGAAACACAGAAGAAACGTATGATTCAAACTGCTCTGCTGTGCATTCAGTCAGCTGGGAGAGTTGCATCTCTGTTTGTAAGCAGCGTGTTACAAACGCTTTTCTTCTATGAGTTGCATTTGGACATTCCTGAATGAATGCAGTATATGGTGTTCAGAGGAACATATCCCTCTAAAACCAAAACGGGGTGTTCTAACAGAATGAACTTCACTGAGTGAATTCAACTTACAGAGTTACACTTATGAGTGTATGCAGCTGTTTAGCAACTCTTTCTGTGAAGAATCTAAAAACAGATATTTCCAGCCAAATACCTGCCTAGAAGGAATAGCAGTAAGAATGAGTCTGAAACACAGAAGAAAGTTTGATTTAAACTGTTCTTCTGTGCTTTTATTCAGCTAAGGGAGTTGCACCTATGTTTGCAGCCAGCAAGTTACAATGGTTTTCTTCCATGAGTTGGGTTTGGACATTTGTGAATGAATGGGAGTGTATGGTGTTCAGAGAAACATCTCACTCTAAAACCAAAACATAGTGTTTCAACAGAATGAACGTCACTGAGTGAATTCCACTTACAGAGTTACACTGACTTGTGTGTGCAGCAGTTTAGGAACTCTTTCTGTGGAGGATCTGAAAACAGTTATTTCCAGCCAAATCCCTGCCTAGAAGAAACGGCGTGAAGAATGCGTCTGAAACACAGAAGAAATATATGATTGAAACTGCTCTGCTGTGCGTTCTTTCAGCTAAGAGAGTTGCATCAATGTTTCTATGCAGCAAGTTACAAACGCTTTTCTTCTATGAGCTGTGTTTGAACATTCGTGAATGAACGGGAGTATATGATGTTCAGAGAAACATTTCACTCTAAAAACTAAATGGAGCATATTAACAGAATGATCACTACTCTGTGAATTCAACTTACAGAGTTACACTGATTTTTGTATGCAGCAGTTTAGCAACTCTTTCTCTGAAGGATCTAAAAACAGTTATTTCCAGCCAAATCACCGCCTAGAAGAAATAGCCGTAAGAATGGGTCTGAAACACAAAAGAAACATATGATTGAAACTGCTCTGCTTGCGTTCATTCAGCTAAAAGTGTTGAATGATGTTTGCATGCAGGAAGTTACAAACGCTTTTCTTCTACTAGTTGCATTTCGACATTCCTGAATGAATGGAAGTATATGGTGTTCAGAGAAACATCTCGATATAAACCAGAACAAAGTATTTTAACAAAATGAACTTCACTGAGTGAATTCAACTTACAGAGTTACACTGATGTGTGTATGCAGGAGTTTTGCAACTCTTTCTGTGGAGAATCAAAAAAGAGATATTTCCCATGAAATCCTGGCCTACAAGAAATAGCAGTAAGAATGCATCTGAAACACAGAAGAAACGTGTGATTCAAACTGCTCTGCTGTGCGTTCGATCAGCTAAGAAAGTTGCATCTTGATTTGTACGCAGCAAGTTACAAATGCTTTTCTTCTATGAGCTGCATTTGGACATTCCTGAATGAATGGGAGTATATGGTGTTCAGAGAAACATCTCGCTCTAAAACTAAAACCGAAGCTTTCTAACAGAATGAACTTGACTGTGTGAATTCAACTTACAGAGTTACATTGATGTGTGTATGCAGCAGTTTAGCCACTCTTTCTGTGGAGAATCTAAAAACAGCTATTTCCAGCCGAATGCCCACCTAAAAGAAATAGCAGTAGGAATGCGTCTGAAACACAGAAGAAACATATGATTCAAACTGCTCTCCTGTGCTTCCCTTCAGCTTAGAGAGTTGTATCTATGTTTGTATTCAGCAAGTTACAAAAGCTTTTCTTCTGTGAGCTGCGTTTGGAAATTCCTGAATGAATGGGAGTATATGGTGTTCAGAGAAACATCTCTCTCTAAAACCAAAACAGAGTGTTCTAACAGAATGAACTTCACTGCGGGAATTCAACCTGGAGAGGTACACAGATGTTTGCAAGCAGCAATTTAGCAACTCTTTCTGTGAAGATTCTAAAAACAGTTATTTTCAGCCAAATCCTCGCCTAGAAGAAATAGCAGTAACAATGCATCTGAAACACAGAATAAATGTATTATTCAAACTGCTCTGCTGTGTGCTCGTTCATCTAAGAGAGTTGCATCTATGTTTGTATGCAGCAACTTACAAACCCTTTTCTTCTATGAGCTGCGTTTGGACATTCCTGAATGAATGAGTGGGAGTATATGGTGTTCAGAGAAACATCTCACTCTAAAGCCAAAACAGAGCATTCCAGCAGAATGAACTTCACTGTGTGAATTCAACTTACAGAGCTTCACTGATATGTGTATGCAGCAGTGTAGCAACTCTTTCTGTGGAGAATCTAAAAACTGTTATTTCCAGCCAAATCCCCCCTAGAAGAAATAGCAGTAAGCATGCGTCTGAAAAAGATAAGAAACGTAGGATTCAAACTGTTCTGCTGTGGGTTCGTTCAGCTAAGAGAGTCACATCTATGTTTCTATGCAGCAAGTTACAAACGCTTGTCTTCTGTGAGCTGCATTTAGACATTCTGGAATGAATGGGAGTACATGGTGTTCAGAGAAACATCTCACTCTAAAACCGAAACCAGAATATCCTAACAGAATGAGCTTCACTGTGTGAATTCAACATACAGAGTTACACTGAACTGTGTATGCAGCAGTTTAGCACTCTTTCTGTGGAGAATCAAAAAAGAGATATTTTTCACGAAATCCTGGCCTAAAAGAAATAGCAGTAAGAATGCATCTGAAACACAGAAGAAACGTATGATTCAAACTGCTCTGCTGTGCGTTTGATCAGCCAAGAAAGTTGCATCTAAATTGGTATGCAGTGAGTAACAAACGCTTTTCTTTTATGAGCTGCATTTGGACATTCCTGAATGAATGAGTGGGAGTATATGGTGTTCAGAGAAACATCTCACTCTGAAGCCAAAACAGAGCATTCCAGCAAATGAACTTCACTGTGCGAATTCAACTTACAGAGTTACACTGATATGTGTATGCAGCAGTGTAGCAACTCTTTCTGTGGAGAATCTAAAAACTGTTATTTCCAGCCAAATCCCCACCTAGAAGAAATAGCAGTAAGCATTCATCTGAAACAGATAAGAAACGTAGGATTCAAACTGCTCTGCTGTGGGTTCGTTCAGCTAAGAGATTCGCATCTATGTTTCTATGCAGCGAGTTACAAACGCTTTTCTTCTGTGAGCTGCATTTGGACATTCCTGAATGAATGGGAGTATAAAGTGTTCAGAGAAACATCTTGCTCTAAAACCGAAACCAGAACATCCTAACAGAATGAGCTTCACTGTGTGAAATCAACATACAGAGTTACACTGAACTGTGTATGCAGCAGTTTAGCAACTCTTTCTGTGGAGTATCAAAGAAGAGATATTTCCCACAAAATCCTGGCCTACAAGAAATAGCATTAAGAATGCATCTGAAACACAGAACAAACGTATGATTCAAACTGCTCTGCTGTGCGTTCGATTAGCTAAGAAAGTTGCATCTAGATTTGTATGCAGCGAGTTACAAACGCTTTTCTTCTATGAGCTGCATTTGGACATTCCTGAATGAATGGGAGTATATGGTGTTCAGAGAAACATCTCGCTCTAAAACTAAAACCGGAGCTTTCTAACAGAATAAACTTGACTGTGTGAATTCAACTTACAGAGTTACACTGATGTGTGTATGCAGCAGTTTAGCCACTCTTTCTGTGGAGAATCTAAAAACAGTTATTTCCGGCCGAATGCCAACCTAAAAGAAATAGCAGTAAAAATGCGTCTGAAACATAGAAGAAACATATGATTCAAACTGCTCTCCTGTACTTTTCTTTAGCTTAGAGAGTTGTATCTATGTTTGTATTCAGCAAGTTACAAAAGCTTTTCTTCTGTGAGCTGCATTTGGAAATTCCTGAATTAATGGGAGTTTATGGTGTTCAGAGAAACATCTCTCTCTAAAACCAAAACAGAGTGTTCTAACAGAATGAACTTCACTGTGTGAATTCAACCTGGAGAGGTACACAGATATGTGCAGGTGGCAATTTAGCAACTCTTTCTGTGAAGATTCTAAAACCAGTTATTTTCAGCCAAATCCCTGTCTAGAAGAAATAGCAGTAAGAATGCACCTGAAACACAGAATAAAGGTATTATTCAAACTGCTCTGCTGTGTGCTCATTCAGCTAAGAGACTTGTGTCTATGTTTGTATGCAGCAACTTACAAACACTTTTCTTCTATGAGCTGAATTTGGACATTCCTGAATGAATGAGTGGGAGTATATGGTGTTCAGAGGAACATCTCGCTCTAAAGCCAAAACAGAGCATTCCAGCAGAATGAACTTCACTGTGTGAATTCAACTTACAGAGTTACACTGATATGTCTATGCAGCAGTGTAGCAACTCTTTCTGTGGAGAATCTAAAAACTGTTATTTCCAGCCAAATCCCCACCTAGAAGAAATAGCAGGAAACATGCGTCTGAAACAGATAAGAAACGTAGGATTCAAACTGCTCTGCTGTGGGTTTGTTCAGCTAAGAGATTTGCATCTATGTTTCTATGCAGCAATTTACAAACGCTTTTTTTCTGTGAGCTGCATATGGAAATTCCTGAATGAATGGGAGTATAAGGTGTTCAGAGAAATATCTCGCTCTAAAACCAAAACCAGAACATCCTAACAGAATGAGCTTCACTGTGTGAAATCAACATATAGAGTTACACTGAACTGTGTATGCAGCAGTTTAGCAACTCTTCCTGTGGAGTATCAAAAAAGAGATATTTCCCACGAAATCCTGGCCTACAAGAAATAGAAGTAAGAATGCCTCTGAAACACAGAAGAAACCTATGATTCAAACTGCTCTGCTGTGCGTTCAATCAGCTAAGAAAGTTGCATTTAGATTTGTATGCAGTGAGATACAAACACTTTTCTTCTATGAGCTGCGTTTGGACATTCCTGAATGAATGGGAATATATGGTGTTCAGAGAAACATCTCGCTCTAAAAATGAAGCCGGAGCTTTTTAACAGAATGAACTTGACTGTGTGAATTCAACTTAGAGAGTTACACTGATGTGTGTATGCAGCGGCTTAGCAATTCTTTCTGTGGAGAACCTAAAAACAGTTATTTCCAGCCAAATACCTGCCTAGAAGAAATAGCAGTAAGAATGCGACAGAAACACTGAAGAAACGTATGATTCAATCTGCGCTGCTGTGCGTTCGTTCAACTAAGGGAGTTGCTTCAATGTTTGTATGCAGTGAGTTACAAACGCTTTTCTTCTATGAGCTGCGTTTGGGCATTCCTGAATGAATGCGATTATACGGTGTTCAGAGAATCATCTCACTCTAAAACCAAAATGGAGCGTTCAAACAAAATGAATTTTACTGTGTAAATTCAACTTATAGAGTTACACGGATGTGTGTATGAAGCAGTTTAGCATCTGTTTGTGTGGAGAATCTAAAAACCGTTATTTCCAGCCAAATACCCACCTAGAAGAAATAGCAGTAAGAATGCGTCTGAAACACAGGAGAAGAGTGTGATTCAAACTGGTCTGCTGTGCGTTAATTCAGCTAAGAGAGTTGCATCAATGATTGTATGCAGCGAGTTACAAATGCTTTTCTTCTATGAGCTGCATTTGGACATTTCTGAATGAATGGTAGTATATGCGGTTCAGAGAAACATCTTGCTCTAAAACCAAAATGAAGCGTTCCAACAGATGGAATTTCACTGTGTGAATTCAATGTACAGAGATACACTGATGTGTGAATGCAACAGTTTAGCAACTCTTTCTGTGGAGAAGCTAAAAACAGTTATTTCCAGCCGAATCCCTGCCTAGAAGAAATAGCAGTAAGAATGCGTCTGAAACACAGAAGAAACCTATGATTCAAACTGCTCTGCTATGAGTTCATTCAGCTAGGAGAGTTACATCTATGTTTGTTTGCAGGGAATTACAAACACTTTTCTTCTATGAGCTGTGTTTGGACATTCTTGAATGAATGGGAGTACATGGTGTTCAGAGAAACATCTAACTCTAAAATGAAAACGGAGCATTCTAACAGAATGAACTTCACTGGGTGAATTCAACTTACAGAGTTACACTGATGTTTTTATGGAGCATTTCAGCAAGTCTTTCTGTGGAGAACCTAAAAACAGTTATTTACTGCGAATCACCGACTAAAAGAAATAGGAATAAGAATGCGTCTGAAACACAGAAGAAACGTATGATTCAAACTCCTCTACTGTGCGTTTGTTCAGCTAAGAGAGTTGCATCTATGTTGGTATGCAGCGAGTTACAAGTCCTTTTCTTCCATGAGTTCCATTTGGACATTCGTGAATAAATGGGAGTATATGGTGTTCAGATAAACATTTCACTCTAAAACCAAAACGTAGTGTTCTAACAGAATGAACGTCACTGAGTGAATTTAACTTACAGAGTTACACTGATTTGTGTGTGCAGCAGTTTAGCAACTCTTTCACTGCAATATCTAAAAACAGTTATTTCCAGCCAAATCCCCACCTAGAAGAAATAGCAGTAAGAATGCGTCTGAAACAGAGAAGAAACGTATGATTGAAACTGCTCTGCTGTGCACTCGTTCAGCTAAGAGAGTCGCATGATGTTTACAGGCAGCGAGTTAGAAACGCTTTTCTTCTATGAGCTGCGTTTGGACATTTTTGAATGAATGAGAGTATATGCTGTTCAGAGTAAGATCTTGCTCTAAAACCAAAACGTAGCATTCTAACAGATGGATCTTCACTGAGTGAGTTAAACTTACAGAGCTACACTGATGTGTGTATGCAGCTGTTTAGCAAATATTTCTGTGGAGCATCTAAAAGCAGTTATTCCCAGCCAAATCCCTGCCTAGAAGAAACAGCAGTAAGAATGCGTCTGAAACACAGAATAAACATATGATTCAAACTGCTCTACTGTGTGTTTGTTCAGCTAAGGGAGTTGTATCTACGTTTGTATGCAGCGAGTTACAAATGCTTTTCTTCTATGAGCTGGATTTTGACATTCCTGAATGAATGGGAGTATATGGTGTTCAGAGAAACTTCTTGCTCTAAAACCAAAATGGAGCATTCTATCAAAATGAACTTCACTGTGTGAATTCAACTTACAGAGGTACACTGATATTTGTATGCAGTAGTGTAGCAACTCTTTCTGTGGAGGTTCTAAAAAGAGTTATTTCCAGCCAAATCCCTGCCTAGAAGAAATAGCAGAAGAATACGTCTGAAACACAGAAGAAACATAGGATTCAAACGGCTCTGCTGTGCATTCATTTAGGTAAGAGAGTTGCACCTATGTTTGTATGCAACGAGTTACCAACGCTTTTCTTCCAAGAGTTGTGTTTGGACATTCGTGAATGAATGGGAGTATATGGTGTTCAGAAAACATGTCACTCTAAAACCAAAACGGTGCGTTCTGACAGAATGAACTTCACTGAGTGAATTCAACTTACAGAGATACATTTACGTGTGTATGCAGCAGTTTAGCAACTCTTTCTGTGAAGAATCTAAAAACAGATATTTACAGCCAAATAACTGCCTAGAAGAAAGAGCAGTAAGAATGATTCTGAAACACAGAAGAAAGGTATGATTCAAATTGCTTTTCTGTGCTTTCGTTCAGCTAAGAGAGGTGCACCAATGTTTGCAGCCAGCGAGATACAAACGGTTTTCTTCCATGAGTTGTGTTTGGACATTCGTGAATGAATGGGAGTGTATGGTGTTCAGAGAAACATCTCACTCTAAAACCAAAACGCAGTGTTTCGAGAGAATGAACGTCACTGAGTGAATTCCACTTACAGAGTTATACTGACTTGTGTGTGCAGCAGTTTAGAAACTCTTTCTGTGGAGGATCTGAAAACAGTTATTTCCAGCCAAATCCTCACCTAGAAGAAACAGCGTTAAGAATGGGTCTGAAACACAGAAGAAACGTATGATTGAAACTGCTCTGCTGTGCATTCGTTCAGCTAAGAGTGTTGCATGATGTTTGCATGCAGTGAGTTAAAAACGCTTTTCTTCTATTAGTTGCGTTTGGACATTCCTGAATGAATGGGAGTATATGGTGTTCAGAGAAACATCTCGCTCTAAAGCCAAGACAGAGTGTTCTAACAGAATGAACTTCACTTTGTGAATTCAATTTACAGAACTACACAGGTTTGTGTATGCTGCTGTTTAGCAACCCTTTCTGTGTTGAATTTAAAAACAGTTATTTCCAGCCAAATCCAATCCTAGAAGAAATAGCAGTAAGAATGCATCTGAAACACAGAAGCAATGTATGATTGAAACTGCTCTACTGTGCATTCGTTCAGCTAAGAGACTTGCATCTATGTTTGTATGCAGCGAATTACAAAGGATTTTCTTCTATGAGCTGCGTTTGGACATTCCTGAATGAAAGGGAGTATATGGTGTTCAGAGAAACATCTTGATATAAACCAGAACGAAGTGTTTTAACAAAATGAACTTCACTGGGTGAATTCAACTCACAGAGTTACACTGATGTGTGTATGCAGCAGTTTAGCAACTCTTTCTGTGGAGAATCTAAAAACAGTTATTTCCAGCCGAATGCCCACCTAAAAGAAATAGCAGTAAGAATGTATCTGAAACATAGAAGAAAGGTATGATTCAAACTGCTCTCCTCTGGGTTCCTTCAGCTAAGAGAGCTGTATCTATGTTAGTGTGCAGCAAGTTACAAAAGCTTTTCTTCTGTGAGCTGTGTTTGGAAATTCCTGAATGAATGGGAGTATGTGGTGTTAAGAGAAACATCTCGCTCTAAAACCAAAACAGAGCATTCTAACAGAATGAACTTCACTGTGTGAATTCAACCTGGAGAGGTACACAGATGTGTGCAAGTAGTAATTTAGCAACTCTTTCTGTGAAGATGCGGAAAACAGTTATTTTCAGCCAAATCCCCGCCTAGAAGAAATAGCAGTAAGAATGCATCTGAAACACAGAATAAAGGTATTATTCAAACTGCTCTGCTGTGGGCTCGTTCAGCTAAGAGAGTTGCATCTATGTTTGTATGCAGCGACTTACAAACACTTTTCTTCTATGAGCTGAATTAGGACATTCCTGAATGAATGAGTGGGAGTATATGGTGTTCAGAGAAACAAATCGCTCTAAAGCCAAAACAGAGCATTCCAGCAGAATGAACTTCTCTGTGTGAGTTCAACATACAGAGTTAAACTGATATGTGTATGCAGCAGTGTAGCAACTCTTTTTGTGGAGAATCTGAAATCTGTTATTTCCAGTCAAATCCCCACCTAGAAAAAATAGCAGTAAGCATGCATCTGAAACAGATAAGAAACGTAGGATTCAAACTACTCTGCTGTGGGTTCGTTCAGCTAAGAGAGTCGCATCTATGTTTCTATGCAGCGAGTTACAAATGCTTTTCTTCTGTAAGCTGCATTTGGACATTCCTGAATAAATGGGTGTATATGGTGTTCAGAGAAACATTTCGCGCTAAAACCAAAACCAGAGCATCGTAAAAGAATGAACTTCACTGTGTGAAATCAATATACAGAGTTACACTGAACTGTATATGCAGCAGTTTAGCAACTCTTTCTGTGGAGAATCAAACATTTGGCGAGCATCATTCTGAAACATAGATAGCAGAAGAAGAAACTGGTAACAACATTTCCTGTTCTGCAGCTGCTGTAGGTGATCCCCAGGAAGCAGGGTCTGGAGTGGACCTCAGCAGTCCTACAGCAGAGAGGCCAGACTGTTAGAAGGAAAACTAAGAAACAGAAACAACTTCATCATCAACAAACTAGATGTCCACTCAGAGGCCCAGTCTGAAAGTCAGCAACTACAGAGACGACAGGAGGATAAATACACAAAGATGGGAAGAAATCAGCTCAAAAAGGATGGAAACACCCGAAACCAGAACACCTCTCCTCCAACAAGGGATCACAACTCCTCCCCAGCAAGGGAACAAGGCTGGACGGAGAC
This sequence comes from Plecturocebus donacophilus, assembly GCA_004027715.1. Classification (NCBI taxonomy): domain Eukaryota; kingdom Metazoa; phylum Chordata; class Mammalia; order Primates; family Pitheciidae; genus Plecturocebus; species Plecturocebus donacophilus. The sequence goes on from PVKP010048464.1 coordinate 14,431, forward strand.
GGAGTGCGATGAAATGACTGAAT
>PVKP010048465.1:0-14454 GCA_004027715.1 Plecturocebus donacophilus
CTGGAAGCACCATCTGTCAAGTATTTGTTCACACAACCCGTGACCAAAACAGCCTTTTCACGTAAATACCAATAACGATAATAGCACCTCGTGTATTTAGACAGCCCTACTGACCCTTCAGAACCCCTCATCTGGGCTCAGTTTGGCCTCGTACAACTTTCTGTAGCAGGCAGAGCACCAGACTTTCAAATAACTTAGTTTTATTTTAGGCATGAGGAAATTGAAACCCAGAAAGATAACAGAGGATGGAAAAGATATATTCAGAGCTGGAACTAAGTTTCCTAATCAAAATTCACCGAGTTTCTCACACACCGGTGCCTCCCAAATAGCACTCTCAGAGGCTGCCGAGCTGGCTGCATCAGGACCATCTGGGCGTGACCACAGAGATTTTGGAGGTCTTGGATAAACTCCAAAACAAGTATTTTTCAGTGATGCACAGACAGATTTGGCGACCCCTGCCCACTATACTGTGTTCACAGAATCTGGGAATCCTGGAAAATCCAGAGTAGAAAGACCATCAGAACTCACTGGGTGTAACCACCTTCTCTGTGCTAATCCCCATCTGCGGCCTCCAGAGAGTACTTAGGATATAGACTCTGCTGAAACAACAGAACACTTGATGAACAGTTTCTTTCTTTCTTACTTCACAGGCTGGGTATAAACAGTACAGAATTTAAAAAGGCAGTTCCCTGGTGTCAGGGACATAGGATTCTTCACTGCTCTGGGGTCATTAGGCTATGTTTCAGTGTGGGCTTCCCAGGAAGCAGACTTCAAGATGGAGCTCCACATGCAGGAGTTCCACTTGAAGGCTGCTCTGGGGATGGACCTGTGGGAAAAGGTACAAAGTTGGACTAAGCAGCAGAGGGAGGAGTTGGGCTGTGACATAGTCACAACCAAGCCCTCAGCCAGACCCAGGGGAGCCCTGAAGCTGTGGTGGCCTTTCAAGGTGGTCTGAGTTGAAATAAGGGAGCAGGGTCTTTATACACAGAGACTAGTCACTGGATGCTGCTGTCCCTAGGAATGGGGTATGACTTTGGACTGGAAGACTCCCTTCAGCTGAGAGCCATTCTCAGGAAGGCTGAGAGCTGAGAGCTGGCAGCTGTGGGAATCAGGCCTTCTGCCCTGAAAGGTCATCTCGGCAGTGCAGCATCTACTATGAGGTTATTCCAGGTTGCACTGTGCCGCCTCAAAAATTCATATGTGGAAGTCCTAACCCCTAGTACCTCAAAATGACACGTTATTTGGAAATAGGGGCATTGCCGATGTAATTAGTTAAGATAAGGTCATATTGGAGTAGATGGGCCCTAATTCAATATGACTGGTGTCCTTATACGACAGAGCAATTTGGACATGAACTTAAAGAGAGGAAAAGCGACATGAAGATACAGGGAAGAGATGGCCATCTACAACACAAGGAGAGAGGCCCGGAATCGATCCTTCCCTCAGAACAACCCTGCCAACATCTTGATCTCAGACTTGTAAGCCTCCAGAACTGCGAGAGAGTAAATTTCCATTGATTAAGCACACAGTCTGTGGTACTTTGTTACAGCAGCCCCAGACTAATGCAGAGGGTTGCCATCATTCTATGTTATCTACCATGGTTTTCCACCATATGTGCCTTCCAGCCACAGAGAAGGAGAAGAAGGGAAGAGAAAGCAGACAGGCCCCCCGCCCCAGATAAGGGTTTAAAAGTTTCCCACATCACTTCTGTCCATATCATAGCTTGGTCACATGGACATACTAGCTGCAGGGAAGGTTGGGAAGTGGAGTCGTTATTCTGGACAGCCATGTGAAAACTGTCTGGATGCGGTGGCTCATGCCTGTAATCCCAGCACTTTGGGAGGCCGAGGTGGGTGGATCACCTGAGGTCAGGAGTTCAAGACCAGCCTGGCCAATATGGTGAAACCCTGTCTCTACTAAAAATACAAAAACTAGCTGGGCATGGTGGTGAGCACCTGTAATCCCGGCTACTCGGGTAAGCTGAAGCAGGAGAATCGCCTGAACGTAGCAGGTGGAAGTTGCAATGAGCTGAAATAACACTATTGAACTCCGACCTAGGTGACAAGAGTGAAATTCCATCTCAAAAAAAAAAGAAAAGAAAGGAAGGAGTAAAAACTTATTAAGAATAGGATCATGAGTAAAGTTAAATAACCCCCCCAAGGAGCTGAAGTGAGATCAGGGGGAAGACATAAAAACACTTTTCTTAGACTACCTTGCCAGAAAGTCTCAAAGGAAAGCACACAGGAATGTGGGAGCACAGAAGAAATTCAACCTCACTCTGACTGAGAGCTGGGTGGGCTTCACGGAGGAAGTGACCCAGGAGCTACTCCCAGAGATAGAGAGGACATTCCCAAAGTGCAGCCAGATGGGAGGAAATTGCAGGAGAGAAGAAAGCATGCCCAGTGTGCAGTGTGCAAGGATCTGTATGCCATGATCTCATTTCATCCTCAGATCTACCCTGCAATGCACCCATTACTAGCTCCATGTCACACAGCAGAAATCCGAGAGGTTCAATTGGGAGATTAACTTTGACAAGTTTCTTGTCTTTGTGTCTGCCCCCGATCTCTGTCACCCAGGCTGGAGAGCAGTGGTGCAATCTTGGCTCACTACAGCCTCTGCTTCCCGTATTCAAGCGATTCTCCTGCCTCAGCCTCCCAAGTAGCTGGAATGACAGGCATCTGCCACCACGCCCGACTAATTTTTGTATTTTTAGTAGCGATGCAATTTCACCATGTTGGCCAGGCTGGTCTTGAGTTCCTGACCTCAAGTGATCACCCACCTTGGCCTCTCAAAGTGCTGGGATTATAGGTTTAAGCCACCGCTCCTGGACACAAAGGCTCTATTTCTAACCCAGATATAAATGGGCCTCCCCAAGCCCTGAGATCTATAGAGGATTGTCACGCGTGGACACAAACCCAGCCACACGATGATAATCCTGTCCAAAAAATGTGCACATTCCCTGAGACCCATTCATTCATGCTTTCCTATCTGCCTTGGGGGCCAGCCTGGACAACATAGGGAGATGTTCAGACCACCTCGGACAACATAGTGAGACCTCATCTCTACAAAAGAAAAAAAAAGAAATTCCAGATCTTTACTGTTGCCACTTGGCACCAACAGTTCTATTTAATGAGAACAAGAACCTCCACCAGCAAGCCTAAGTCACTTGCAGCCTGTGTCATTCAGCTGTCTCTCCTCTCGTGAGCACTAGAGCCCGACAGACCTAAGTTCAAATTCAGCTGCACTTGATTGGAAGAGTAACCAAATATATCACTTCACCTAAGTCTCAGTTTCCTCATCAGTAAAATGAGGGTGAAATGCCTCCATGAGCTGTCTTGGCCCATCCTAGTGTCAACTTAGTATAAAATCCTTCACCTGTTTCCTAAATAAGAAAGTAAAAACTCTAACTGGGGGTGGAGTAATGGGAACAGAGTCACCTCATGCCTTGCATAACCATCTTTGACTCTCCAACCCCAGCAAAGCCCTAACAAAGTTCTGGGGATGGTTCTGTAGCTGACACCAGCAACATCAGGGCCCATTTACACTGCCCTGTGGTCAGTGAATGGTCAGTGAACACGTTTCTCACCTCGCCTCCAAGACTTCCCATCACACAGGGGTCTGAAAAGGTGCAGTTCAGTTTGTACGAAGTTGTGCTTTATCCGTTATCTTGTGATGCAGTACAAAAGGAAAAGCTGGAATTCTGGTGAAGGCTTGAGGGCCAGGTAATTTTGGCGGGGAAGTGGGGGTCTCTGGCTGTCAGTGGCTTGGGTTGGGCTTGGACTGGAGAGAGTTATAGGGCCAACACAGGCAGGCTCAAGAAATACTTTAAACTAGGACCCAGGAATGACCCTTAAGTAAATCAGAACACATTTGTCTCCAGGAAAGCTTGGGAAGGGAACACAACACTCCCCTAACCTTGTGCATATTTCAAGTAATAGTAATTAAGTCACTCATTCCTTCATTCATTCCTGAACATTCAGATGAGCAGTAAATGTCTTACAGGCGGGTGGTTACATTGTGCCTGATCTGGAGTCACACAGACCTGGGTTCCAGTCTTGGCTCTGCCTCTTATTACCTATGCATCTTGGGCAAATGGTTCTATCATCTGACCCTCAGTTTCCTATGTAAAAATGTGGGATTTATCATGCATCCCTCAAAGGATTACTGTGAGGATGAAATGAAATCACTGATGCCAGCCACAGTGCCTGACTTACACAAACACTCAATTAACAATAGCTTTAAAAATCTGACCTGGTCATAGCAGTAAACACACTGATGGGTAATTAATGGCCTATTAAATGCTGTTGGCCACTGGAACCTGCTCCCACCATGTCCCCTCTCCAAGAACGCTGACCCAAGCTGGGCCAATTGGATTTTGTTTTTCTAAAATTTGTAATTGCTACTCAGGAATTCCAGTCCTTGTAGCCAGGCATGGTGGCTCACACCTGTAATTCCAGCACTTTGGGAAGCCAAAGTGGGGGGATTACATAAGTCCAGGAGTTCCGTACCAGCCTGGACAACATAGTGAGACCCCCATCTTTTCCAAGAAACAGAAATTCCAGTTCTTTACTGTTGACACTTGGAGCAAGCTGACAAGTAAGAGCTGAAGCACCCATTGCATCTCCTGTGTCCACAGAAGCAGAGGAAGCCTTTGGGAAGAGGAAAAGATGAAAATAGGCAGAATGAGGAGCAGAGACAAGAGGCCACAGGGTCTGGGGGAGAAGTGGGTTTGATTCCCATCAGATGCTGGATACTGCCATGAAGGAATATGTGATATGAGTGAGCCTGGAGCAGGCAGGGCAGTGACCAGGATCCTGAGGCTTAGAAGGAGAGGGCCCTGGACCAAGCCCTTGATCTGAGCCCTTTGGTAAACCTCCTTTCCTGAGAGCCTTACGGCTGCTCCCGTAAATGAGGATATCAGGCCCATCTGACCTATGAGTGATGGAGGCTCCAGGTAGCCACCAGTCCCTGTCCCTGAGTGAGGAAGCTGCAGAGCTGCTGAGATGTGGGCTGAGCAGAACTCCCCCTATGCCTTGCGCGGGACCCATGGGAGGAGAGTGAAATTGAGCCCCTCCATGAGCAGGGAATTCCTGAGTGGCTGAGCATTTTCTCTCTATGCAAGGCCTCAGTTTCTCTGCTGCCAGAGAAGGTTGGGGCAGGAGGTCTCTGAGCCTCAGCTTCCATGTCCCTTCTGCCTGATGCAGTTCCAAGTCCTGTCATGTGCACCTCCCCTGCTCCTGGTGGCCCTGGCAGTAGCGCAGCATGGGAGGCAGTGGGGATGGATCTGGTCACGGGCCAGAAGGCCTTTCTGATAGCCTCTGTCTACCTTCCAGGAAAATGTAAAAGACACTGGGAAAAGGAGGAAGGTGAGCAGCTGGGGACCTCACATTGTGCAAGGGTGGGGATGTGGATGTCAGAGACCCCACAAGGCAGGACACTTCCTGGCTCCATCCTCTGCATCTTAGATTTATTGGAAGGGTTTGACACACAAAGGAGGAGGAGATGTATCCCAGTTGAGGGTGTGGGTAGGGGACTGAAATCAAGGACCAATTCCTGGAGAAGGAGCTGTTTACATCCAACTCTACGAACAGGTATGAGCTGCATGAAGCCCCTTAAGAAAGTAGCCCCAGAAACTGGCACCTGCTCCCTCCCTCCCAAAGGCCCCCACCTTCAATATCTTCCACCCAGGCCCTGTTAGCCTCCTGTCCTCCCTCTGTCTCTAGGAGGTCCAAGTCCTCCAGGAGATGCAGCTGCTGCAAGTGGCTGCAGAAAACAACTGTCTTCAGCCTGAGGAGCAATTTCAGGTCTGGTTCCAGGCAGTGGAGTGGCTCAGTGAGAAGGAGCGGTGAGGGCCTAGCAGATGGGCAGAGGGTACAAGGAGGCTCTCTTGTGACCAACTGCAGAGAGCCTGTGACCATGGCTCCCTAGCCAGCATCAGGCCCTGTTGTATGCGGACCGCTGGGGCTCCGGGACTCCAGCTGTGCAGACAATGGGAGGGAACCTGTGGTGTGGCTCATGGTGGCCTCACAGCTGCCTCTCTGTCCTGCAGCTGCAAGGTGTCCTGCCAGCCAAAGCCCCAATCTCAGTAAGCCTGCAACACCCATTCAGCCCCTGCAGTGGCTGCGGCCTCACTAGGATGCTGTCTGCTACACCATCCTTGACCCAGACAGTGGACATCAGGGGACCACCTCCTGCTGCTGCAGACCAACTGCTCCTGGGGCCAGAATCAGGCCCTGGAACTTCTGTGAGTGTGATGGGTGACTATGATCATTGGTGAACCGTCCTCTTGTTATAGTTGATAAGTCACTGTTAAAAAAAAATGTTCAGTAAAATGAAAACTATTTGAAGTTTCCTATAGATGTTGGAATGATAAAAAATAATTCCAATGCAGTAACACTATACCAGTCTTTAGAATACTTAGTCTGTCAGTAAAACAGACACATGTGAGACTATATCAAACTCTAAAGATTGTGCACAAGAGGAAAAAAATATGAATAAAATGAAAACCCATCTTACAGTTTATAAGAAAGTTTTGGTCAAAAAATCTCTGATAAAGGGTTATCTTTGTACAGGTCTAATCCACTAATATTATTAACAAAAACAATAAAAGAAATTAATAACCAAACCAAAATGGGACAAAAGAACCTGAATAAACTTTTCTGCAAAGAAGACATAACATTGAAAATAAATTTTAAAAACTTGGTTAACATCACTAATCATGAGGAAAAAAGTAAATCAAAACAACACACATAAAATCTCACTCTGATTGAAATAAATATTACAAGAAAGAAAGAAACGGCTTAAAAAGAGACAAACGCTGGTGTGGATTTTTAAGGAGGGGAACTCTTACACACAGTTTGTGGGAATGAAAATTAGTATACACACTACAGAAACAAGTGGGAGGTTGCTCCAAACATTAAAACTACAGCTATCATTTCATCTATCAATTCTACTGTTGCAGCACGAACTGCGGACAAAACCCCTCAGACACTGGACTGGGGAAGGAAGAGACTTTATTTGGCTGTGGAGCTTTAGCAGACTTACATCCCAAAAACTGAGCTCCCCAAAAAGCAGTTCCTTTCCCTTTTTAAGGGCTTACAACTCTGAAGGGGGAGTTGAGGTGAAAATGTGTCATTGCCCATTGGCTGGGCAGCTGACCTCTTAGTCTTTGGCCTTCATTGATTTGCTAATTTATATTTGATGTGCACAGGAAGGAGGGAAAGGGGAAGGGTTACAGGAGCTGAACCAAGGCAGTTATCACTTTGTGACAGATACAGCTCTAACAGGGTGGCGGTGGGGTAGCTTGTGCAAACATGGAGTACATGACTCGGGGTAGGTTCTTGGGTAACAGGAAGAATGTTTCTTTGCTACATTTTCAAGGTTGATAGATAACATAGGCACTAGTTTTATAAGGGGGAGTTATTTTCCCATCCCTCAGGCCTCACTGCGACAAGACCACTGATGTTGGCTAGTCACCTGACTGCTGACTTCAGCTTCTTGCTATTTTACTTTTTTTCACCAGCAAGCAACAAGCAGGAAATAAATGGCTCCCCCTCATGTTCCCCCACTTTGAGACTCTCACTACACTTTTAGTGGGAGTTCTCATTTTTATTTTTACTGTTAGGGTTTTCTTGTGAGACTGACTGATAGTGATTTATGTAGTAGACCTGTTGTATACACTGGGAACAACTTTCAGATAAGAAATTTACATTTACCAGGCTCGTGAGGACATAAGCCTATAGTCTGAAGAAAAGGAGTGTTTGTCCCACATTGGAGGGCCTCATGCTTCAGCCCTGTGTAGACCAGTCAGCTTTCAGGCTGTGACTGGGGCAGGGCCTGTCTTAGCTCTCCTCAAGGTGATCTTACATGGGAAGTGGAGATGTGGTCTCACTTCCCAAGTTTCAGGTGCTGCAGGTTTTACACAGCTGTGATGGATCCACACAGGAACTCCTTTGACCTTCATGGCGGTTGGAGTGGTTAAGATGACAGTCTGGGGTCCTTTCCACCTTGGCCACAAGGGAGCCACATTCCAGTCTTTGATTCATACTAGGTCACCTGGGGGAAAAGGGTGAACTGGGGAGGATAAGCTAATAGGGCATCTTTTATTAGCCCATATTGTTACCTTTTCTGCTACTTTTCCTAGGGCTCATAGTTGCCAATGTAATTCAGTTTCTCTAAGTTCCCAGGGGGTCCCTAGGAGTCCTTGAAGGATGCGGGGAGGCCTATGGTCCAGGATCTTATAAGGAGAATATGCAGTTTTCTTAGGAGGAGTCCATCTAATGTTAAACAAAACCATAGGGAGGACCTGGACCCACATTATTCCCGTTTCCTGACACACTTTCCCTAAGCTATTTTTAATAGTCCGATTCATTCGCTCCACTTTGCCTGAACTCTGAGGTCAGTGGGCAGTGTGCAACTTCCAGCTGATTCCCAGCATCTTTGCTGTGTTCTGTACTAGGTCAGCTACAAATCCAGGCCCATTGTCTGAGCCCACTCGTAGGGGAAGTCCAAATCTAGAGATGATGTCTTTTAAAAGCACACGAGTTACCTTACTGGCTTTTTTAGTCCATGCAGGGTAGGCTTCTACCCATCCAGAATAAGTACATACCAGAACTAGCAGATATTTGCTACCTCCACACTTGGGAATCTCTGTGAAGTCCACCTGCAAAGTTTCAAAGGGAGCACTCCCATAGGCCTGGATTCCTGGTGGGACCGTTGGTCCTTGCCTGGCATTGTGTTGCCTGCATGTTACACACGGCTGCATTACTGTTTTGGCTAGTGCGGAAAAGGAGAGATGTAAAAGTATCAGCCCAACAGATTTTTAAGGGACTTCTGACCAAGATAGGTGGTTTTGTGGATGGCCAGCACTGCCATGGGTCCTAACAGCTGGGGTACTGTAACCTGTCCATCAGGTAGACGTATTTACCCCTCTTCCACCTGTTGTCCACCCTTGGTTAGGAGGAAGTTTTTCTCCTCCTCAGAGTAGACTGGCATAAGGTCAGGAGCCTGGGGCAGCAAGGGAGCTGTGACTGATGCCTGGTAAGGAATGGAGGCTGCTCTCTGGGCCTCCGCATCCACGAGGGCATTTCCTTGTGCCATTGTGGTAGAAGCCCACTGATGCCCCTGGCAGTGTATGACCGCCACTTTCCGGGATTTCCACACTGCCTTGTTTTCGAAGCTCCCAGCAAAGCTGATCTTTCTTTTATGCTGGGCTTGGCTCAAGCTATGAGTGTTTTTCAATGAGCTGCCAGACAGGGTTGCAGTGTTTTTTTCTTAAGTTTTTATTTTATTTGTGCTCTTTCTCTTTTTCTTTTTGATTAAGTTTGCCACTTCACTTGCTGTTACACTAGCTTAGCAGCTTATTCTTATACTGCTTGCCCTATCTCAGCTGCTGAGCCTGGCAACTTTCACACACAGAGCGCAGCCAGCTCTCCCTTGTTTTAGGGTTAGCTGTTTAACTGCTTTTATCCCTGATTTTCCTTTTTACCTTTTCCTTTGCCACTAGTACTGCTGCAGCTTGTCCTCTCAACCACTGTGGGGGCATCTAACACTAGCTGCAGCCAGCTATCAATGTAGGGGAACTGGTCTGGATGTCCTGGCTTGCCTATAACCTTGTGCCACATTTTAGAAACTAAACACCTGTGTAGACTTCTTTCTGCTGGCCACCCAACCTCTAAAGCAGGCCAATCTATTTCACACAGGGTGTGTAACTTCCCTGGAGTCATAGAGACTCCATAGTCACCACTGTACCCTTTCTTGAAATTCTTTAGCATGGTTCCTAGTGGGGGGGGGGGTTTCCCGGTGTGTTACCCATCTCCTTCCCTCCAACCAAGTTAAAACAAAATCAAGACCAAAGTGCCAAGACTGGCCCACAAAGAAAACAAAATCGAGACCAAGGTGCTGAGAACGGCACACCGTGGGTGATCAGGTCATGCTTCCACTCAGATGGAGTGGGCTGGTTCCCAGGATCGATCCTACCTTTTACCAGTCGTCCGGACCACACCAAGTGTCTGTTCCTTCCTGGTGTTCAGCCACTGCGTTGATACACCACGGGTGCCTGTTGGATCTCACTCTGACAAGGTGCTCCACCGAGAAAGCAAAAGTGCCTTCTCAGAGGTGCCTTAAGGATCCACGTCATTCAAGCTGGCCAGAGCACCCCATGGGGATACTCCACAAGACAGGCCAAAGTCACCTAAGGACCGCAAGACCAAATTTCGCTTCACGGTCAGGGAACCAGAAATGTCGCAGGACGAGCCACAGACAAAATCCCTCAGACACCAGAGTGAGGAAGGAAGATACTTTATTCAGCCATGGAGCATCGGCAGACTTGCATCCCCAAGACCGAGCTCCCCCAGAAAAGCAGTTCCTTTCCCTTTTTAAGGGTTTACAACTCTAAAGAGGGAGCTGAGGTGAAATTGTGTCATTGCCCATTGGCTGGGCAGCTGACCTCACAGTCTTTGGCCTTCATTGATTCGCTAATTCATATTTGATGCTCGCAGAAAGGAGGGAAAGGGGAAGGGTTACAGGAGCTGAACCAAAGCAGTTAATCACTTTGTGACAGATATAGCTCTAACTGGGGGGTACCTTGTGCAAACATGGAGTACGTGACTGGGGTTAGGTTCTTGGGTAACAGGAAGAATGTTTCTTTGCTACATTTTCAAGGTTTATAGATAACATAGGCACTAGTTTTATAAGGGGGAGTTATTTTCCCATCCCTCAGGCCTCACTGCGACAAGACCACTGGTGTTGCCTAGTCACCTGACTGCTGACTTCAGCTTCTTGCTATTTTACTTTTTTTTACCAGCAAGCAACAGCCAGGAATTAAATGGCTTCCCCTCACACTACTACTGGGTACACATACAATGCAAATGAAATCAATCCATGCAAGAGATAACTGCCTTCCTATGTAGCCTGTAGCACCATGCCCAGTAGACAAGATAAGGAATCAACCTACTTGTCTATCCACAGACGAAGGGATGAAGAAAATATAATATACTACTGTAAATAAAATTTAGAGCATGTTTATGTTTCTCTGCCAGGTTCCTCTAGAATTTAAAAACTATCTGTAAGTACTCTTAACTTATGGCAATATAGTTGTTTGCATTAGTGCAATAAAAATCCATTTTTCTTTGTCAACAAAGCACAACTGGAAAAGCTGGTTATTTTTCCAAGGGCTTAACTAAAAGGATGTGTTTCCCTTTAAGGAATCAAGCTTAACATGCAGAGCCAATAAAAGCCCCTTGGGAAAAAGTGGCCTCATACCTTGTCTACACAATCCCTGCACAGGGTTTCTAACCTGTGGTCAGTAAAGAATGTCACTTTCTAGCAGATCTGGAAGTTCCGAGTTTATCTTGGAACCTCAAAAGGAGAGAATCACCCAGTTCACAGGTATTTGAGGATATAAGCCCATAGCTGGGCTCAGCTCTAATAGCGTTATCTAAAATTCCTTGTGAAACAGTTTTATCAAAGCCAATCCAAAAGGCCTATGCAGAAATAACCATTCTTGCTCACCTTTATGCAAATAATCAGGCCAAGTATGAAACTAAAGTTTATTCATAATTTGTTTTTTACCAAAAATAAGGACTGAGAAATATGTCCTCCAAAGCTTATCATATATTTGTCATTAAATCCTAGTCTCAGCCAGGCACGGTGGCTCCTGCCTGTCATCCCAGCACTTTGGGAGGCCAAGGTGGGTGGATCACCTGAGCTTGGAAGTTTGAGACCAGCCTGACCAACATGGAGAAACCCTGTCTCTACTAAAAATATAAAAAATTAACCGAGTGTGGTGGTGCATGCCTGTAATCCTAGCTATTCAGGAAGCTGAGACAAGAGCCTTGAACCGGAGAGGCAGAGGTTGCGGTGAACCAAGATAATGCCATTGCACTCCAGCCTGGGCAACAAGAGTGAAACTCTGTCTCAAAAAAAGACAAAATCCTAGTCTCATTAATTGTTTTTAAGCTTTTTGCCTACATTTTAAATTAACCCTGCTTAATCCTGTAAATGAAATGATAACCTGCAGCTTGGAAGAAACAAAAAGGGATGGGTAACATAAATCTAAATCAGTATGATAGTTCTAGGCAAATATCCTACAAATTCTGCCAGATAATAAAAGTAAGAAGGGTGCCCATAACCCGGAGGTTTCTTTGTTTGAGAAAATAAAACCAAGAAACTTCATGAACCCCCCAAAGGGAAATTCTATATCTTGGCAAGGAAAATTTTAAATGGAAATTATCTACTACACTACACTTGTAGAAATTGCTATAGTCACTCTACTATTTACAACAGGGTTATACATGGTAGCACCTTCTGACTAAAATATTGAACAGAGAGTTTCCATTCCTTTCATATTTTGCTTAATATCCTTATAGCAGGGATCATAGTTACTAACCAAAAGGAAGCATAAAAGTTTTGCTATCACTAAGTCTGCTGGAACTTTTTATTGGGTTTAGTAATGCACTTTTAAACAAAACATGCTGCTTCTGGATTAACATCTCTACTAAAGTAGAGAAAAATCTATAGGTACTTAAAAATAAAATCATTAACAGGCTCAGGGAAAATGCAGGCTTCACCCTGGGGTGACTACAATCTTTCTTTAATAAATTCCAGTCTTCTTTATGAAATTGGTTAACCCCTTTATTAAGCCCTCTCTCCCTTATATGTCTTGTATTAATATTTGAACCCTGTATACTCAATACTGTAACTCAAATTGTTCTCACCTAGAAACAAACTCCAAACGGTGCTACAAATGAAACCACCCATGAACACGCCATTCTTCCAAGGACCCTTAAGTCAAGCCCAGGAGGAGCCCTAGTTGCTGTTCCCTATTGAACATCCCGTTTCTGCAGGAAGTACCCAGAAAAATTCATCACCCAAAAACCCCTAACAGCAGTTAGTGTAACATCTCCATGGGAGGAATGCTGTAGGAGTTAAAATCCTTCTGGCACTGCTCCTGCCATCACCTGTGCCGTGCTGGCTGCCCAGGGGCCCGAGAATCCAGCCATTCACCTGCTTTACCGCTGTCACGGCAACATTCAAGCAAGCCACCTAGAGGCCCAAGAGTCATATCTATATTTAATTAAAGGATCTAACTGTACATTACATTCATCACCTATTTTCTTAATATATTGTAAATCTATTACCACACTAATGAATATCCCCTGGATCATATTTTTAAGGTCTTATTATATATAACATGGTTTGTACTAAAAATTATCAAATGTTTGCCTTGTTTCTTTTATTTTAACATAGTTGACCAGACCCTAGAGTTCTAGCCCTGGCATGACTCTGCAGCTTCATGGCTTCCTCTTCTGTGAGATGCATCCCAGGCGGCCCCCACCTCCTCATCTGCCAATGTCTTTCCATTCCATGCAGCAGCTGCCTCTCCTTCAGTGAACCTCCTAGGCCTTCTGACAGCAGGGCCTGCACCTCCCCTTTTCTGTCACCCCTTCCATCCCTGCTTCCCCTCTATGCTGAGAGCCCCCAGGGGTACCACTTGTGCACCACTGTATCCCCAGTGCCTGCTACAGGGCCTGGCATCCAGGAGGTGCTCATTCAATGGTTGCTGAGTGAATATGTGTAAATGAGGAGGTCTGAAGAGAGGAAATCAGCCCCTGAAATCCAGAAATGGGCCTGACAACCAAAAATAAGCCATGTTGCTGTCCTCATAAACATAAGCCTCACAGAACATCAACATCAAGTGAGGGCACTGTGAGGAACTCAATGTCTCTGAGCTCCCAAAATTCATAGGGTGAAGCCCTACTCCCCAACTTGATGGTGGTTGAAGGTGGGGCCTTTGGGAGGTAAAAAAAGAAGTGAATGAGGTCATGAGGGTAAAAATCGTATGATGGGTTTAGTGTCCTTTATAAGAAAAGGAAGAGACACAACGGTTCTCTCTCTCTCTCTCTCCTCCATGTGAGGACACAGTTGGAAGGCAGAAGTAACAATTGTCAAGTTTCTCCCTATCCTTCCAGATTAATTGAATGACTGTATAGCACTGACACTGTGACAAAGCTTTCTAAGGGCTTTGCCAACATTTACCGATTTATTCTCCATTTACTATGGGCACTCAGGAGGCGGCAGGAAAGAAAATCTTCAGTTCATTCTGACTGGTGTCAACAAATGAGAGTCTGTTTATATATATATATATATATATATTTTTTTTTTCCAGAAAAAAAGAAGAAGAATAAAAGAGAAAGAGAAAGAGGGAGAGAGAATGAGAATCTTGCTCTATTGCTCAGGATTTCATTTAAATCTATGAAATGCTTATGCAATTACTAAAAAATGATTTATTTCCTATTATGTGATCACTTTTAGAATAGGTATGATATAATATTGAAAAAAATATATGTTTTGTGAATATGGGGTGGTAAGTTCTGTAAATATTTATTAAATTTGCTTGTTCCAAGTCTGAGTTCAAATTGTGGTTTTTTTTTTTTTTTTTTTTTTTTTTTTTTC
>PVKP010048466.1:0-14454 GCA_004027715.1 Plecturocebus donacophilus
CAGCCTGATGACACAGCAAGACTCCGTCTCAAATAATAATAATTTTAGGCCGGGCGCGGTGGCTCACGCCTGTAATCCCAGCACTTTGGGAGGCCAAGGTGGGTGGATCACCTGAGGTCAAGAGTTCAAGACCAGCCTGGCCATCATGGTGAAACCCCATCTTCAAAAAAAAAAAAAAAAATTAAAATATTCACGTCTGTAATCCCAACACTTTGGGAGGCCGAGGCAGGCAGATCACCTGAGGTTGGGAGTTCGAGACCAGCCTGACCAACGTGGAGAAATCCTGTCTCTACTAAAAATACAACATTGGCCGGGTACGGTGGTGCATGCTTGTAGTCACAGCTCCGCAGGAGGCTGAGGCAGGAGAATGGCTTGAACCCGGGAGGTGGAGGTTGCGGTGAGCCGAGATCGCACCATTGCACTCCAGCCTGGGCAACAAGAACAAAACTCAGTCAAAAAAAAAAAAATTAAAAAATAGTAATAATGATGGGACAGCGGAGGGTTCGAGGGTGGAAGCCTCTTCTTCAGCTTTTTCATGACAGCCCCCGTTTCTCCTCACGGACCAGCAGCAAAGCCCAGGTTATGCGTGGTCACTATCACCTTCGGTGGCTCCTTGTTCCAGCAGGGAAACCCTCAGCTCCCCGCAGTGAGAGAGCACAGAACAGAAAACAGAGGCGAGTTTCTCTGGCTGGGTTTGGATCTCAAGTCAGCAGACCTACCCGGGTGCTCGTGTCACTGGGTAGGCCAGAGGGTGGGAGGCGTCTCTGCAGGAGAATCTCGACCGCGTTCTCTGCACTGTGAACGCTCAGGGTTTAGCGCCACCGTGGGAAGCTCCCGCCACAGGAGCCACTAAGATTACAAGATTAGCTGCATCCAAACCACATTTGGAGAAAAATAAAATAAGAAAGGGAGATACAGGCCCGGCGGCGGCACAGTGGCTCATGCCTGTAATCCCTAGTACTTTGGGAGGTGGAGGTGGGAGGATTACTTGGGGTCAGGAGTTCAAGACCAGCCTGGGCAATGTCCTGAGAGTCCCCTCCACCTCCCCCGTCTTAAAAAAAATGGAAAGAAAGATAGGAAGACATAGGGAAGGGAAAGGGAGGGAGGGTTGGGAGGTCTCTTTGATGTGGTGTTTTCTTTCTTTTTTCTTTTTCTTTTTTTGAGATGAAGTCTCACTCTTGTCACTCAGGGTAGATGGCAATAGTGCAATCTCAGCTCACTACAACCTCTGCCTCGCAGGTTCAAGCGATTCTGCTGCCTCAGCCTCCCAAGTAGCTGGGATTACAGGCATGTGGCTCCATGCCCAGCTAATTTTTGTAGTTTCAGTAGTTTTGTGGTTTCACCAGAGTTCACGCTGGTCATGAACTCTTTCTTTTGAGGCAGAGTCTCACTCTGTCGCCCAGGCTGGAGTGCAGTGGCTCCACCTCGGCTCCCTGCAACCGGGTCCCAGCGATTACCCTCCTCAGCCTCTTGCATAGCCGGGATTATACGCATGCATCACCACACCTGGCTGATATTTGTATTTTTAGTAGAGACGGGGGTTTCACCACGTTGGCCAGGCTGGTCTCGAACTCCTGACCTCAGGTGATCCACCCTCCCACCTCGGCCTTCCAAACTGCTGGGATTACAGGCTTGAGCAGCCACGCCGGGACCGAGGTGGTGATTTCTAAGTAGAGAGCTGACCGAGTAAGAAGCCAGCCGGTGGGTGTCTGAGGGAGACTGTCCCTGGCAGAGTGAACAGTCAATGCCAGTACCACGTCCTCAGCCAAACAGAAAGAAACCTGGCCTCTCACTCCAGAACTGCGGCCTGACCACTTCATATATGTATATATATTCACATATATGCTATACACATATATACTATACATTCATATATATACCGTGTACGTATATGTATAGATTCATACAAATGTATATAGTATATATGAATATATGTAGAGAGTATAGGTATGAACAAATGCATTCAGTGTATATATGAATATATACATATCTGAAGTGGTCATATATATAAAATAAATATATTTTATGATGGGGTCTTGCTCGGTTGCTCAGACGGGAGTGCAGTGACACGATCATAGCTCACTGCAGCCCCAGCCTCCTGGGCTTACAGGATGCTCCTGCCTCAGCCTCCCAAGGAGCTGAGACTACAGGTGCATGACCACCACGCTGGGCTAATTTCTTTCATTTTTTGGAGAGACGGGGTGTCCCTGTGTTCCTAGGTTGGTCTCCAACGCCTGGGCTGAAGCGATCCTCCCACCTCAGCCTCCAAAAGTGCTGGGATCGCAGGCCTGAGCCATGGTGCCTGACCTCATATTTTGGATAGGCCCACACAGAATTCCAGAATCCCCTTCCCACCCACTCCCCGACCCCACAAAGCAGGTTTCTCTCTGTAGCAATCCACTTACCTCGCAGACACCTGTCCCGAGCGCAGGCAGCCCCGCTGACCTCCCTGTGTGCCCCAGCTCTGCCTGAGAGCGACCACTCTTCCCTGTCTGGAATACTCCCTCCCACCCCGGGCTTGGATCTGGCAATCCTGTACCAGCCTCAGGGCCTCTGCTGTCCCGCTTTCTGCTCTCAGAGCCTTTGTCACTGGGCTGGAAGAGCAGTTGGGAAGATTCAGTGATAAATGCATAGCCTGGGGTTAGGACCATCCAGGGGACCCAGTAAGTTCGCTCCAGAAGGAGGACCTGAAGCTTCGTTGCATTGCACGTTATTTAATATTCAGGAAAATGTAATTAGCCCGTATCTAAGAATTGGGGTGAGAGTGCTAAAGATCCCACCCCCATCCACCTCCCACCTCCCACCTCCCACTCCTCACCTCCAGCCGTAGGCCACTACCCGACAGGGCTAAAAATGTATAAAACAATGCAACTACTCGCCACCTATCCCTCCCGAAGTTCCACCTTCGGAGCGCAAGCCCCCACGCCCTCCTAAATATCCCCGCCCCAGCTGGGACCCCAAATTGCCTATGGCTGTGCAATTCAGCCCTTCCTGGTAGCGGGACCGAAAGGGTTAAGCGGAGGCTCCTGGCTTGTTGAGTGACAGCTTGGCCGGCGGCCGGGGAGAGCCGACCAATCAGCGAAGGCGTACGCGACCCACGTGCGTAAGCGGCCTCGCGATTGGCCAGCGCCGCCAGAGGCCTGCCCCCGGAGCCCGAACCCACGTGCAGCTACCGCGCCTTCATTGATCGGCTTCGCGGTCCAGGTGGCGGCTAGTTGGGGCCCCCGGGCGGGGACAAGGCGGGACGGGGCGGGGCCCGATGGGTCAAATGGCCCCCGTGGAAGGAAAGAGGAGTTTCCTCTTGGCCTGAACTTGGCTGACCTCTGCCGCTTCCGCCCTGTGAGAGACGTGAGTTGCCAGGCGTGCTCCTGGGGGTTGGGGGGAATTCCAAGATTCCCGGGTCGGGGAAGGGGCTGCAGGGACGGGGAGGGGCCGCAGGGCTGAGGCAAGGAAGGCGCTGGGGGCTGCCGCAGGGATGCAGGTGGAGAGAGGTCATTTCTTCTGTCTGATGAATTACAGCTAGTATGCCTGGCTAACTCCTATTCATCCTTCAAAACCCCTTTCTAGTGATCTCCCTGCGCTTTAAGAAATTGTCTCAAAACTAAGGTTGAGGTTTGGCGACCTTTTCAGGGCTCCCCCATCCCTGACTGTCCCCAGCAGGGAGTGTACGTGTCCAGCCCCATCTCCACCCCAACATCCTACAGTGAGGTATGGGGGGCAGAGCTGAGTTCTTTCTGGGGCTCCACCCCCATGCATCTGGGCAGCTGGAGGCATCAGTAAGTGATGCCAGGGCCTAGGGAACGCAATGGGGAGCCGTAGGTCTGGGTCCCTAGGGGTTTACTAAACTGGGAGGTGCAGGAAGCCCCGGGGGTGGGTTCCCTCCCTGGCACTGTTTTATTTTCTGTCTCTCAGGACTTCGCATCTCCTTGTTGTTTCAGACTCTGGCTGAAGTCCTGGAGGCTTAACTGCCTGAAGATGACCTCTAGGGACCAGCCCAGTCCCAAGGGCACCCCAAAAGGCATTTTGGTGAGGAGGGCATGGGGTGGCATCAGCCCTCACGGGAAGCCCGGGCCCTATGCAGTTCTGCTCCTTTCTGATTCTGTATCCACCTGTGACCTGGGCTGGCCCCATCCAGGCCTCGCAGCTGAAGACAATACCAGTCACTGCTACACTCAAGACAGGTGCCAAGGAGCTGGGTTTTTGTTTTTTTGTTTTTTCCCCCAAAGTGAGTCCAGATCTGAAGGGAGCTGTTTTTTTAAAAAATCAAGTGTAGGCTGGACATAGGGCCTCACAACTGTAATTCCATCATCTCGGAAGGCAGAGGCAGAAGGATCACTTGAGCCTAGGAGTTTGAGGCGAGCCTGGACAACGTAGTGAGACCCCCATTGCCATAAAAAATACAACTAAAAGAATCAGCAGGGCCTAGTGGCATGAGTCATGTAGTTCCAGCTACCCGGGGGGCTAAGGCAGGGGGTTCGCTTGAGCTCAAGGAGTTGGAGACTGCAGTGAACTATAAGTGTGCCACTGTACTCCAGCATTGGTGTCAGTGAGAGCCCATGTAAAAAAATGCTTCAGCTTCTAATCACATTTGTGATAAAAACACAGTAACACAACACATATTCGATCATATTCTATAAGCACGCCCCGCTCCCTGCACCTTACTTCCCAGAGATGACCATTTCTAAGTTTAGGCTCTCAGAGCTGAGCAAACTATTTTTTTTTTATAAAGGGGTCAGATGGTGGATATTGTATTTTATTTTGAGACTTTACTGAGTCTTGGTCTTGTCACCCAGGCTGGAATGCAGTGGCACAATCTCAGCTCTTTGCAATTTCCACCTCCTGGGTTCAAGCGGTTGTCCCGCCTCAGCCTCTCGAGTAGCTGGGATTACAGGCGCCCGCCACCATGCCTAGCTCATTTTTGTATTTTTCGTAGAGACAGGGTTTTGCCATGTTGCCCAGGTTGGTCTCAAACTCTTGACCTCAGGTGATCCGCCCACCGTGGCCTCCCAAAGTGCTGGGATTGCAGGCGTGAGCCACTGCGCACAGCTCCAGCCTTTTATTTTCAAAAATATTTTGTGCTTCTAGTTTTATCACAAGAATGTGGTGAGTATTTTAGACTTTAGGCCCAAGTGCAAAATGGAAGATGCTCTTTTAGGTATTAACAAAAGAGAAAACAAATTCAGGTTTTAGGAAGTCCCATCCTACCTCCTCCGAGGCTGGTGAAATTGCTTCAGCTTGTATTACATTGCTGCAAAAGTTATTTCGAAAATAGCAAAAACCAGCTGGGGACGGTGGCTCACACCTGTAATCCCAGCACTTTGGGAGGGTGAGGCGGGTGGATCTCTTGAGGTCAGGAGTTCGAGACCAACCTGGCCAGCATGGTGAAACCCCCATCTCTACTAAAAATACAAAATATTAGCCAGGCGTGGTTGCAGGCACCTATAATCCCAGCTACTCAGGAGGTTGAGGCAGAAGAATCACTTGAATCTGGGAGGAAGATGTTTCAGTGAGCTGAGATCGAATGTCTGCTCTCTAGCCTGGGCAACAAGAGCAAAACTCCCTTTCACACCAGCCTAACACCTACATCCTGGTTGAGAGGGAGACCTGGGGGCTTGGGTGTTGGGGGCACTGTAAGTTTTATATAACCTTGCTTTGATGACTCCAGCCGCATCCTGGGATGTCGAATTCCGAGAGCTCTCCACCGCTGAATTACCAGGGCATTCTAGATCGGCTCAAGCAGTTCCCCAGGTGAGAGGAATTCCAGGGGCTGAGGGAGGCGGTCTCACACCGGGAAGGAGTCCCACCTGGCCTCTCTCCTTAGGGTCCAGGTGAGCGGTCTAGGAGCCGCTGGCCCAAAAGACAGGCTCAGTAACAGGAAGCCATGCTGATACCCAGCATGGAGAACCAGCGATACCCATCCCAGCTTTGGTTTAATATTTTGACTTTGCTGTTTGACATGGATTTGTTGGCTTTCAATTTTGTTGTTGAAAAATAGTGCAGGGGCTGGGTGCAGTGGCTCGCACCCGTAATCCCAGCACTGTGGAGGGCAGAGGCGGGAGGATCACTTGAGCCCAGGAGTCCGCTACCAGCCTTGGCAAACCTAATGAGACGCCATCTCGTGTAAAAAAAAAAAAAAAAAAAAAAAAAAATTAGCTGAGTGTGGTGATGCATACCTGTAGTCCCAGCTACTTGGGAGACTGAGGCTGGAGGATCATCTGAGCCCAGGAATTGGAGGCTGTAGTGAGCCGCTATTGTACCACTGCACCTTAGCCTGGCCAACACGGTGAGATTCTGTTTGAAAAAAAAAAAAAAAATGAAGTGGCTGGGCACAGTGGCTGACACCTGTAACCCCAGCACTTTAGGAGGCTGAGGAGGGTGGATCACGAGGTCAGGAGTTCAAGATCAGCCTGGCCAAGATGGTGAAACACTGTCTCTACTAAAAATACAAAAGTTAGCTGGGTGTGGTGGCAGGTGCCTGTAATCCCAGCTACTCTGCAGGCTGAGACAGAGAATTGCTTGAACCCAGGAGGCGGAGGTTACTGAGATCACGCCACTGTACTCCAGCCTGGGCAACAGAGTGAGACCCCATCTCAAAAAAAAAAAAAAGTGGCCGGGCTTGATGGCTCGTGCCTGTAATCCCTACACTTGGGGAGGCCGAGGAGGGTGGATCGCCTGGGGTCAGGAGTTTGAGACCATCCTGGCTACCACGGTGAAACCGTCTCTACTAAAAATAAAAAATTAGTCGGGCATGGTGGCAGGTGCCTGTAGTCCCAGCTGCTCGGGAGGCTGAGGCGGGAGAATCGCTTGAACCTGGGAGGCGGAGGCTGCGGTGAGCCGAGATTGCGCCATTGCACTGCAGCCTGGGCAACAGAGCGAGACTCTGTCTGAAAAAAAACAACACAGAAGAAAGAATCTGCTGCATTAAAATCCTAGTGAACTTGTGGACACTGCCTTCAATTTGGCTCCACAAGCCACTGGCTTACAGCGTCATGGAGACCCTCCACGGGGGTTCAGGGCGGGCTCACTCTGGGGAAGGGGTCCCGCAGCCACAGGGGTCCCAGCCTCTCCTCCTTCCCCCTCAGGTTCTCTCCCTGTTTTGCTGAGGAGCTGGAGAGCATTTACTGTTCGGTGAGCGAGACCCAGGCGGCCCCAGCCAAGGAGGGCGGCACTGGGAGGGGCTGAGACGGTGGCTCTGGTCATGCCTGCCGAGAGCCCTGGCAACACTGCTGTCCTCACGGCGCGGTGGCTCACGCCTGTCAGCACCTTGGGAGGCCAAGGCGGGCGGATCACCTGAGGTCAGGAGTTCGAGACCAGCCTGGCCAACATGGAGAAACCCTGTCTCTACTAAAAATAGAAAAAGTAGCCGGGCGTGGTGGTGCGCGCCTGTCATCCCAGCTACTTGGGAGGCTGAGGCGGGAGAATCCCTTGAACCCGGGAGGCGGAGGTTGCAGTGAGCATAGATTGCACCCCTGCACTCCAGCCTGGGTGAGAGCCAGACTGAAGAAAGAAGGGACCATACAACAGTGTAGTGTGAAAGTAAACTAGAAAACAAGGTGAAAACAGACTTTTAAAGGTGGGGGTGGGGGTGGAGCAGGGACCAGAGAGGTAGAGTAGCGTGCCCCGGGTCACACAGCATTCACGCCTGGACCGCCTTGTGATGGGATCCCTGTTCTCTTTCCAGCTGCACAAGATCCAGCAGGATGTAGCTGAGCATCACAAGCAGGTGGGTGACCAGGAGCTCAGGGCGCAGCTGGCCCTCCGTGAAAGGCATGAGAATGGACGGAGGCGTGCCGGGACTGGAGTCCCGGCAGTGTGGGAGGCTGAGGTGGGCGGATCACTTGAGGTCAGGAGTTGGAGACCATCCTGGCTAACATGGTGAAACCCCGTCTCTACTAAAAATATAAACGTGAGCGGGGCGTGGTGGCGGGCGCCTGTCATCCCAGCTACTGGGGAGGCTGAGGCGGGAGAATCGCTTGAACCCGTGAGGCAGAGGCTGCAGTGAGCCGAGATCGTGCCCCTGCTGCATTCTAGCCTGGGGGACAGAGCAAGACTCTATCTGGGGGGAAAAAGAGGAGGGCACGGTGAGGACAAGGAGGGGGACGAGGAGCAGGCCGTGCAGAGCCTCGTGGGCCGTGGGAAGGACTTGGGCTGCGACCCCGAGGGCAGTGGGAGCCGTGGAGGGCTGCGGGCAGAGGACAGCCAGGCCCTGACTTGGTACCCACCATGATGCTAGTGGGGGGCCCCTATCTTGGGGGTGAGCTCCAGCCTGGCTCTGAGCCTCTTCCAGGAGAGGGCGGGTCCTGCTTGGCCCGCTCGCTGGGCCTCCGCACCACCTAGATGACCCTCTGCAGGTCGGTGGCTTTGCGGAGCCTGTGCAGGGGCAGGCCTCGGCTGTGTTCCTCTGCGTGACACATCACATGGGACGGGGGAAGGTCTGCACGGGGAGGGGGCACCCGGCTCCCACCTGCCAGCCCGGGGCGCCTGGCCCAAGCTGAAATGTGCCTGCCAGGCCTGCCCGTCCTCCCGCCACCTGGCCCTTTCTCCCGGGTGCTGGCAGGATTTTCCGCCTGAGCCAGATGCAACTGGCAGGGGCCCAGGGCCTGGGAGGAGGTGGGGGCGGCGGGAACGGGGTGAGGGGTCAGGAAGCAACCAAAACATGGTATTCGTTCAGCAGCTATTTATCCGCCACCCGCTTGCCAAATACTGTTGTGGAAGCCAGGAATATAGCAAAGAGGAACCCAGAGCTTCCCACCCGGGGGCCCGGGGAGCCTGGTAGATGGAGGGTAGCGGGGAGGACTGGGCGAGGCGGCCGGGGACGTTTGTGGGGGCGGGGAGCTGCCCCAAGGGGCCTCGTGAAGCCAGGATGGGCCAGGGTTGCCATTCAGGGTGGTCAGGGAAGGCTCTCTAGAAGGTGACATCTGAGCCAATGCTTAGAAGACATCGGAGAGGAAGTGTGACTGTCTGGGATGGGAGGGATATTTGAGGCAGAGGCCACAGCCTGTGCAAAGGCCCTGGGGCGGGCCGGCGCCGGTCGTGTTGGTGCTGAAGGCACAGAGAGGACGCCTGTGTGGCTGGAGCCGAGTGGGAGGCCAGGCCACTGGGGTCTTGTGGGCTTCAGGGAAGAATAACCTGGGCCTTAACCCCGCGGAGAGGAGGTGGGAGCCATGGAGGGCTGCAGACAGAGGACAGGCCCCGGCTACTGCGGAGAGGACAGGAGGGACGAGGGCAGAAGCCGGGGGGCCAGTGAGGACCGTCCAGGTGTGGGACGTTGGTGGCTTAGTGGCGAGAGGTAATTGAATAATTGTGGACGTGTTTCTGGGAGGAACCTGACCACAGCTGCAAAGCCTCAGGACACACGGTGGGTGAGTTCCCGAGTGAGTCACTTCAGCCGCAGCTGGACCCAGGAGGGTCCCTGCCCAGCCCGCGCTGCACGAGGCCCCCGGACGGGGTGGCCCAGCCTGGCCTGCGGTCCGGCAGCTGCTCTTCCCGGCCCCTGCCTCCAGTTCCGGGCTTTCCCAGCCTCCTTGCTGTGCTTTTAAAAATCCCCCTCTTCCCCCGGGAGGGCCAGCGAGCAGGCAGAGGGGAGCCACGCTTTTCATGCTGAGCGCATTAAAGTGCCGGTAAATTGCACATTAACGAGGCGGGGTGAATTGGAGAGGGCTCCCCTGGGCTTTGCCGCCGCTGGGCGGGCTCCGCCGGGAAATCCATCACGGGCTGCCCCAGGAGGCAGCAGCCTGGAGCAGACCCCCACCCAGGCCTCCAACGGAGGGTCCCCCTCCCACCCCCCTCCACCGTCGTACTAAGGAAACAGATCCGGAGCCAGTATGTTGAAAAAATTTAGAGATAGGATCACTCAGCGTGCTTGTTTTTTTTTCTGTTTTTTTGTTCTGATGGATCACAGGCTGAAGTGCAGCGGCACAATCTCGGCTCCCTGCAACCCCCGCCTCCCAGGTTCAAGCGATTCTCCTGCCTCAGCCTCCCAAGTAGATGGGATTACAGGTGTGCGCCACCACGCCCGGCTTATTTTTGTATTTTTAGTAGAGACGGGCTTTCGCCATATTGGCCAGGCTGGTCTCGAACTCCTGACAAACCTCGGGTGATCCGTTCCCCCTCGGCTTCCCAAAGTGCTGGGATTGCAGGTGTGAGCCACTCTACCTGGCCAGTTTCTTTTTACTTTGAACGTGGCTACTAGACATTTAATGTGCGTGACTGTTGTATTAATATATGTGTGATTCCAGTTACACTTGTACTGGGTGGCATTGATCTAGGTTTTCTTCTGTTTACCGGGAAACTATTTACATTCGGGCTTGGCAGTGGTCAGATGGCTTATGCTGTTTTCCTTGTTGGTTTAAATACAAATATGAGGCCAGGGCCAGTGACTCAGGCCTATAATCCCAGCACTTTGGGAGGCCGAGGCGGGAGGATCACCTGAAGTCAGGAGTTCAAGACCAGCTGGCCAACGTGGTGAATCCCAGACTCTACTTAAAAAAAAAAAAAAAAAAGCCAGGTGTGGTGCATGCACCTGTAATCCCAGCTGCTTGGGAGGCTGAGGCAGGAGAATGGCTTGAACCCGGGAGGCAGAGGTTGAAGTGAGCCGAGATGGTGCCACTGCACTCCAGTCGGGCTGAAAGAGTGAGTCTCCATCTCAAAAAAAAAAAAAAGACAAATGCCAGACGCAGTAGGCTGGGTGTGGTGGCTTATACCTGTTATTCCAGCACTTTGGTAGGCAGAGGTGGGAGGGTCGCTTGAGGCCAGGAATCCAGGAGCAGGCTAGGCTACGTGATGAGACCCCCATTTCTATGAAAAATGTGTTTAAACTAGCTGAGCATGAGCTCCCAGCTACTAGGGAGGCTGAGATGGGAGGATCACCCCAGCCTGGGGGCTTGAGGCTGCAGTGAGCTGTCATCACCGCACTGCACTCTAGTCTGAGTGTCAGCAAGATCTTACCTCCAAAAAAGTAGATGAAGGCTGGGTGCAGTGGCTCCCCATGTCATCCCAGCACTTTGGGAGGTTGGGGTGGGCAGATCACCTGAGGTCAGGAGTTCGAGACCAGCCTGGCCAACATGTTGAAACCCTGTCTCTCCTGAAAAACACAAAACTTAGCTGGGCTTGGTGGTGGGCACCTGGAGTCCCAGCTACTCAGGAGGCTGAGGCAGGAGAATCGCTTGAATCTGGGAGGCGGAGGTTGCAGTGATCCCAGATCGCGCGACTGCACTCCGGCCTGGTGACAAAAAAAAAAAAAAAAAAAAAGGACATACTCTGATTTACAGGTAGGGATGATTTTGCTGTAGGGCTGACACCCTTCAATGCACCAGCGTTGAGCTGTTTTGCTGCCGACCCTTCTTTAGATAGGAAACTTCTTACGGATTGTGGAGAGCTGCAGCCAGCTCCAGAGTCTGCATTCGGACAAGGTGGGTTTCTGGGTCTTGGAGGAGGGGAGGGAAGGCCTGGGTGCAGGGTGCGTCCTGGAGCTCTCACCACCTTGTTCCTGGCGGGCCAGGTGTCGCCTGCTGAACCAGTCAGCCCCGGGACGCCCCTGCGCGTGGAGGACCAGACCCCACAGAAGTCCAGCTTTGAGGACATCATGTCCAGCAGGTCCTTCCGCTGGCTCCGGGCGTCTCTGGGGGCTGACGACAAGCCAGAGACCCAGCTGTCGTGGGACAAGGAGGCTTGGTTTTGGCACGACGCTCTGACCGAGAAACTCTGGCAGGTTTTTGCCCGCATCCGTGATGAGGAGGAGACGCCCAGAGACACGCGTGAGTGTCCCCGAGGGTGGGGGGAAGGGGCGGCTGCAGGCTGCGTCCCAGGGGCTGTGTGATGAACCCTGGCGCTCTCTCGCTGTCCCCCTCCTCCTCTCCGTTGTCACAGCGACAGAGCAGGCACCAGGCCTGGTGAGTAAACAGCCTCCGCTCTTCCCGAAGGGGTGGGCTTTCGGCCGGCATCCCCCATGTCAGGGCACTGGGGTCCCTGTGGGAATGGTCTTGCTTCTGTCCTGCCCTGTGGGTCCCCTCCAGGGGGGACTGGGGTGATCCAGGAGACTGTACTGGAGTACCCCAGGACCCACAGCCCAGGGCTTCCGGGACCCTCTACGCAGAACTCTGCCTGGACCAGGAGACGGGACCCCAGGCAGCTCACAAGCCCCGTGCACGCTGCGCGGGGGTCCCTGAGGTTTTCTGGTCCTGACAGGCAGGTCAGCCGGCCTGATGAGACTTCTCCGTTTCCCATGGGCAGGAAAGCAAGGCGCCAGGATCCTCTAGGCCAGGAACAGACCCGGGTCCCGCTGATGATGCCCTGAGTAATCCCTGTGGGCAGGGGCCGACTCCCGGCAGGATGGGGCTGGGTGGGGCAGCCTGCACGTGGGAGCCAACACCTGCATGCCGCTTAGTCCCTCCCGCCTCTCCACTAGCCCCGAGGCCACCTGAGACCTCCAGCGCCCCTGCGGGGCCCCAAGAAGGGAGTACAAGTTGGGGTGCGGTCCAGGTGAGACCCAGGCCTGAGCTGGTAGCCCAGCGTGAAGGCTGCCCAGGTCGGGTAGAGGAGGTGGGCACAGATGGGTGGGGAGGATGGGAGCAGCTGTGATGTCCCCTTCCCCGCCACCTGCAGGAACCTCCTAGAAGAGCCTGTCCCTTTCTGCGGCCCATGTAAGTGTCTGCACTGTTGGCTTTGGGCGGGGCGAGGGGGCAGCAGGAATTCCATCCCGTCAACACCTCTGTCCCGGGCACACAGGGGACCAGAGGTGTGGGCTTTTCTTCCCCCTTTCCCGTCACTGCTCTGCCCTTCTCTCCAACAGCAGCTGTGTAGAGGCTGGGTGGAGAAGTGCAGTGTTAAGGAGGGTCACAGGGTCTCTGCCTCAACGCTGGGCTCCAGTCCTTTGGGGAAGAAATTTCCATAGAAGGGGGTGGGGTGTGGGTGTGTTAGAACTGGGTGCAGACTGTCCCAACCTTGTGGAGTGATGCTGGCAGAATCCAGATGGGGCAAAGAAAGCTTTTCTGGGAAGGGGCATCCTAGCTAGGACCCTAAAGGATGAATAGGAGTTCTCCCTCGTGGGGCAAAGCAGTCCAGGAAGAAGGCAGAAATACATGGAGGGCTGTGGCAAAGGGGCAATACTTGAAGGAATGTGAGCAGGACTTTTGGGGAGTCTGATCAAACAAGGCCCGAGGGGGACCCCAACATCTGAAAAAGAAGCCCCTCTAGGGCTTGATGTGTGGCTCCCACGGTGCCGGGGAGCTCACGGGCAGGCCAGTTACCCCAAGACCTCCCCTCCCGAGATCCTGGGACCCTGAGGACTTGGAAGACACATGGAAGAGGCCGGATGCCTTGCCCAGGCAGTCTCTGAGACTTGCCGTCCCGTGCAAAATGGAGAAGATGCGGATTTTGGTACACGGGGAACTCGTGGTCGCCACGGCCGTGAGCAGCTTCACGAGGCACGTGTTCACCTGTGGCAGGAAAAGCATCAAGGTGTGGAGCCTGACGGGCCAGGTGGCTGAAGACAGGTTCCCTGAGAGCCACCTGCCTGTACAGGTGAGGGTGGCCTTGACTTCCAGAGTTGCAGGGCTTCTGGGAACAGGAGTTTTGAGTCGGGGAGAGCCTAGATGGTGGAGAGAAGGCTTCCAGGGAAAAGGGGCATAATAGCTAGGACCCTAAAGAATGAATAGGAGTTCGCCCTCATGGGACAAAGCAATCCAGGCAGAATGCCACCAGGTGCCACAGCTCACACTGACTCTGCCCATCACAGACCCCTGGGGCCTTCCTGCGCACCTGCCTGCTGTCCTCAAACAGTAGGAGCCTGTTCGCGGGGGGCTACAACCTGCCCAGCGTGAGCGTGTGGGACCTGGTGGCTCCCTCCCTGCACGTGAAGGAGCAGTTGCCCTGTGCAGGTCTCAACTGCCAGACCCTGGCCGCCGACCTGGATGCCAACCTGGCCTTTGCCGGCTTCACCAGTGGTGTGGTCAGGATCTGGGACCTGCGGGATCGGAGCGTGGTCAGGTGCGTTCAGGGGTGGGTAGGGCCAGCGTCCTGTTTCCAGCGTCCCCTAGCCACCTCTGCCCGCCTTCCTGCCGCCACCTGAACCTGGGGTACGGCACTGTCCCGGCCAAAACCCCTTGCCGCCTTGAACTTGCATTTCTGAAAGTTGGAGGTGCGGATTTGAACCTTGGCTGGATAGTGTTCCCTGCAGCTCAGGGCATTTCACTTTTGTCTGCCTTGGTTTCTTCAGCTGGACACAGGATGTCACAGCCCCACACTCAAAGGATTGTTAGAAGGGGAAACGGGGCAGATGAGCTGTAAAAATATAAAACAGTAGGCCAGGCCTGGTGGCTCAGACGTGTAAACCGAGCACTTTGGGAGGTCAAGACGGGAGTACTGCTTGAGGCCAGGAGTTTATCAACCTAAGTAACATAATGAGACCCCATCTCTCTTTTTTTTTTTTTTTTTTTTTTTTTAAAAGACGGGGTT
>PVKP010048467.1:0-14452 GCA_004027715.1 Plecturocebus donacophilus
TGAAGCCTGATTCTGTGAGTTCATCACACTCATCCTCCGTCAAGCCTTGTTCTCTTGCTGATGAGGAGCTGCGATCCCCTGTAGGAGGAGAGGCATTCTGATTTCGGGTGTTCTCAGCCTTTTTGCACTGGTTTCTTCCCATTTTTGTGGATTTATCCACCTGTCGTCTTTGTAATTGCCGACTTTCAGATTGGGTCTCGGAGTGGACGTCCGGCTTGTTAGTTATTAAGTTTTTTCTGTTTCTTAGTTTTCCTTCGGGGGGCGCTCCTTCCCCACAGAGCTGGGCCTTCCCGGGTTCCGCTGTGCTCGGTCTCTCCTCAGCGCTTCCAGTTGCTGTTCTCCTTGTGGGGCTGGGACCAGCCGAGCCTTTGGGCACCCAGTCCCGTACACTCCGCACTGAGAAGCGCCGCGCCAGCCAAAAGAGTCGCGCTGGCGACCCGGGTGGCTCCTTCGCCAGGAATCTCCCAGTCTGTGGGCATCAAAAATTCATCTGCAATTGCAGCATCCACTCGCTCTCTGCGCTTTCACTGGGAGCTACAATCCTGAGCTGCTGCTACGTGGCCATCTTGGATCTCTCTCGGCCCGGTGATGAAATTTTTTTCTGTTTCTTAGTTTTCCTTTGGCGGACGCCCGTTCCCCACAGAACCGGACCTTCCCGGGTTCGCTGTGCTTGCTATGAAACTCTCAGTCCTCAGCGCTTCCAATTGCTGTTTTCCTTGTGGGGATGGGACCAGTCGAGCCCGTCCGTCCCCTATGCTCCGCACCGGGAAGCGCCGCGCTGAGGCGCTGGCAAAACAGCCGCGCCGGCCAAAAGAGTCGCGCTGGCGACCCGTGTGTCTCCTCTGCCAGGAATCTCCCGGTCTGTGGGCAACAAAAATTCGTCGGAAAGTGCGGGGTCCACTCCGTTCTCTGCGCTTTCACTGGGAGCTACATTCCTGAGCTGTTGCTAATCGGCCATCCTGGATCTCTCTCAATTCTTTTCTATTTTTTAATGTACTTTAAGTTTTGGAGTACAAGTGCCGAATGCGCAGGTTTGTTACATAGGTATACATGTGCCTTGGTGGTTTGCTGTATCCATCCCCCCGTCATCTACATTAGGTATTTCTCCTAATGTTGTCCCTCCCCAATCCCCCTACCCTCTGCTAGCCCTCCCCTAGCCTGCCCAACTCGCAACAGGCCCCAGTGTGTGATGTTGCCCTCCCTGTGTCCATGTGTTGTCGTTGTTCAGCACCCACTTATGAGTGAGAACATGCAGTGTTTGGTTTTCTGTTCCTGTGTTACTCTGCTTAAAATGATGGTTTCCAGCTTCATTCATATCCCTGCAAAGGACATGAATTCATCCTTTTTTATGGCTGCTTAGTATTCGGTGGTGTATACGTGCCACATTTTCCTTATCCAGTCTATCTTTGATGGGCCTTTGGGTTGGTCCCAAGACTTTGCTATTGTAAACAATGCTGCAGTAAACATACGTGTGCATTTGTCTTTATAATAGAATGTTTTATAATCCTTTGGGTATATACCCAATAATGGGATTGCTGGCTCCAATTATATTTCTATTTCTGATCCTTGAGGAATCACCACACTGTCTTCCACAATGGTTGAACTAATTTACACTCCCACCAACTATGTAAGAGTGTTCCTGTTTCTCTACATTCTCTCCAGCATCTGGTGTCTCCTGATTTTTTAATGATCACCATTCTAATTGGTGCGAGATGATATCTCATTGTGGTTTTGATTTGCATTTCTCTAATGACCAGCAATGATGAACTTTTTTTCATGTGTTTGTTGGCTGCGTAAATTTCTTCTTTTGAAAAGTATCTGTTCATATCCTTTGCCCACTTTTTGATGGGGTTGTTTTTTTCTTGCAAATTTGTTTAAATTTTTTGTAGATTCTGGTTATTAGCCCTTTGTCAGATGGGTAGATAGCAAAAATTTTTTCCCATTCTGTGTTGTTATTATTCTTACTGCTTTTAAAGCATGTGTCGAGAGATTTGGATTTCTGTAGCCACCATTATCTGCCCTGACTTTGTTTTATTATCATGTTCTTTATATTTCTTCCAGAGATATTTTCTTTTTTTTCCTTTTTTTATATTTAAGTCAGTTTTCTGTCCTTTGACTTCTGTGGTCAGCCAATTTTAAATAATTGGTGTGCAAACACTGCATGTTCTCATTTATAAGAGGGAGCTGAACAATGTGAACACATAGACACAAGGAGGGAAACAACACACACTGGGACTGTAGCAGGACGGAGGGAGGGAGAACGTCAGGAAAAACAGCCAGAGCATGCTGGGCTTAATAACTAGGTGATGGGCTGATAGGTGCAGCACGCATTTACATAGCACACGTTTACTTCTGTAACAAACCTGCACATCCTGCACAGGTACCCTGGAACTTAAAAACAAACAAACAAATAAATGGGGTGAAAGCTTATAGGTGTTCTGAAAAGTCTCACTTGACAATTACATCTTACAACTTCCCTCACTTCTGTGTTTAGGGCTATTTGAGTTCAGGTCCCAGGATTCTGGTGAGGACCAAAAGGAAAAAAAAAAAAAAAAAAAAAAAGTAAAGTCACTGCTTGTTGAATGGCATTTTAAATTCTGGTCTTTCCTGACCTGCATGCTATGGGCTTTGCAGAGTTGTCAAATAACTGGGCTGTACATTCTGTCCAGACTTCATAGTTGGATTCAATGGGATAACTTAATTGGTGAGACGTGTTTACTCCATCTTACCTGGAACTAGAATCCTAAAGTGTCATTTTAATGCTGGCAGCTATGAGCTGAGTGCCAAAGACAGCCTTAGCTGTATTTCCCCATGTGTTATCTGGGTCCAAGTAGTTCCATGTGTGCTTTTGATCCTTAGTAACAGGAAGGTTGTTCAGGGAACTGAAAGTCCCATTAACCTAAGGATAAGGCAGATGAAAACTTCTAGAGGAAGACATCAGTGGTTAAGTGTGGACCGTCAGCTTCTTTTGGTGCTCCTAATTGACCACCTCTTGGGTTGTTTGTGGTTGAAATATAAATCAACAGGGTGTTATAAATTTTGAATAACCAAAATTATGATGATTATGTGGGTTCCAAAGATGGTAATTTTGTTATTCCAAAAATACTTTGTAGTCTGTATTATACTTTGGATCAGGACAGCCTGAGTTCCTGTGGGAAAGATAATGCCTTAGTGTTTTCAAAATACCACCGAGATTTAGTGTTAGGAGTCCTTTCCTTCAGTGTTGATACAGTTGCAAAGGAAGCTATAGATGGTGCAGATGGGTTCTAGATTCTGTATTGTCCTTTTCTACAAAGAGTCGTATGGGATGATTTAAGACTCTACAGAATTGAATTTAAGGGACTAGATAAGAAAACCCATCTGTTCTTTTTAACTGTGGTTTACTCATTGTTAAGTCCTTTGAATATAAATAATCTAGTGCTAAATTCTGTCATTTATGGCTTTTTATCCTTTTCTTGTCTCTGTGTTTTACAGAATGCTATCTTCCTTGAGAAGTCAAATTCTCAGGATCAAGAATGTATATGTTTTTCCATCTGGACTCCAGGTAAGCTACGGTTACTTCAGCCTTGATGTGTCCCTTCTCTTTCCCAGACTCCGTCTCATCAGAGTAGCTCCCATTCTTTGTGGCATTCAGTCCTTTGATCAGACAAGGAGAGAAGTAGAATTTCAATGAGAATTCATTCATGCACTAAGCAGATGCTTATTAAGCACCAACTTTGCACCTGGCATTACTTTATATGGTAGGAAAAGATCGTCAAACAAAACAAACATCCTTGCTATATTTTAGCCATAGACAATAAACTAAATAAAGTGAATTATATAGTATGTTAGGAGGTGTTAAGTGCCATGAAGAAAAGTAAAGCAGAAAAGGGGAATAGTGAATGCTGGGGCATGAAGACTATTCATTACTTTAAACAGGGTGATTAGGAAAGGCCTTCCTCAGAAATGACATCTGCAAAAATATTCTTTGAAGGGATTAGGGGAAATTCATGCACACACCTGGAGGAAGAAACCTATAGGCAGAAGAAAGAAAGGGTAAAGTCCCTTCGGGGAGTATGTCTGGAACAGCTAGGAAGCCATTGTGGCTGGATTAGAACATGCAAAGAGAAGAATAATATAAAAGGGTGTCAGAGAAGCCCTAACAGGCTAGCTTGGCTGCTCAAGTTGGCCTCTTGGGCGATTGTGAAAGTAAGAAATGAGTGGTTTGGACTGGAATGGTAACAACAGAAGCTGGTGAGAAGTGCTTAGATTCTGGATGTGTTTTGAAATGGAGCCAGCAAATTTGTTGATGGAAGAGTGCAGGATGACTCCAAGGTTTTAGCCTGAGGAAGTAAAGGATGAATTTGCCATAAACTGAGACAAGGCAGGTGATAGGTGGAGTAGATCTGGAATCCAGCCTGGTGTAAGTCCTTCGCTCACTTCCTTTGACTAAAGGCAAGAACAGATACGTGCCCTTTAGCTCTGTAAACTCAATTTAATAAAAGGAAATAGGAGTAATGCTTGTGATACTTTAGGCTTTGAGGATTGAGGTTATGACAGTGACAGTATCTCTGGTCTTTTAGTCTAAGGAGTTCTGTGATACCGTGAAAGTTACCTGAAAGATGTAATTTGGACCAACAGTAATTTCTAGGACAGTTCATAGATCATGGAGATATTGAGTATTTGAAATGTAGGATTTATAATCACTGTATTCAGCATGAGAATGTCTGTTTTGTTTAGCTTGTCTGCTTCAGTCTTGACTTCCCTATTCTCGTTAGCCTTGCAGTGCATTTTTCTCCCATTATGTCCCTCTGTGGTCACAATACTACATTTCTTGTGAATCTGTGTTTTGATTCTGAAGAAACTGCCTATTCCCACCTTATTTAGTTCTTTCTCCTATCCCCTAAAACTAACTTTTAGAGTAGTTCTGAGTTAACATTTGAAATTATCTTTTTATATTTATAAATAGTTTTTACGTACTACAGTAAAAGTAGTTGTCTCTGTGCCTTTTGCAAAGAAAGCATACCAGTTGCTGAATGGAAATTGGAAAACTGCAGTTAACAAATTGATGAAACAGAATGTTATCTATCATCTCATTACCCAGAGGTTAACTATGTTAGTACCATATCTTTTAGATCATTTTGACTTCCTGTTTTCTCTGAGTGCATGTGTTCATTTGTGTTCTGGTCCATTACGTTTACAAATATGCTATATTCAGTGAGCTTTAATATTGTTTTCTTTACAGGTAGGCTCCAATCTAATATCTAGTTTATTAGATACTGGATGTTTTTGATAATTAAAAGAAGTGTGTACCACCCGATTAAAATGAACATACACTGAACATTTTGCAGTCAATTTCAAAGGTTTCATAAATTACCTAGAAGTCTGTGGATGCCAAGTAAGAACTCCTCTTCTAGGTTTGAGTACCTACTGTACCAGGCACATTCTAACTGTTGGAAACAGTAGTGAATGAAATGAGCCAAAAATCTCTGTCTTTTAGGGGCTTACATTCTATGGAGAAAAATAAAATAGGAAGCAGAATTATCAGGTTATAGCCTTTAGGTGATAAATGGGAGGGTCTGAATGTATGAGGGAGAGGGTCAAACATGAAAAGATCACTGAAGAGTTAAGTGTGAAGGATGAGGAAAATGACTTTTTTCTTTCTTTTGTTTCTGTTCTTTAGTCTATTATTGGTAGTTGATAAGTGCATTGACCCATTAGTCCCTCTGAACTCTCTTGAATCAACCCAACTTTTTAAAAGATACTTGATCCTTTAGGTATTTCTGTATGTGTATATCCCTCTAAACCACAGAATGAGGAGGAAAAAAACTTTTTTTTACAGCTTTTCACCCTGTAAAGAAAAGCCCATTATAAAATCTATGTTCCAAGCCTAGGCTTTTATCTGTAATCAGTCAGGATTTTTCTTTTTGAGCACGTTATATGCTTATATGATCATATCAAAGCAGAATCTTAAGCCACTTTGTCATAATAATGATGATGGTAAGAGCCAACACAGAAGGCTTGCCAGGAGATTCATAGTGATTTAATATTCCATGGAACTGTGTAAAGTAGTTTCTGTTATTAATCCATTTTACAGATGAGGAAATGAGGCACATGGTGGTTAAGAAACTTCCCTAATATCACCACTAAGAAAAAAGAGTCATCGAAACCTTCCTTTTCTCTCTGGGCACTGGGAATTCTAATGATCGTTAACTACCTTCTTCCAAGCTTTTGACAGAAAGGACTCCAGAGATAGTCATTCACCATCCCTTTTGATTTGCTTTCTTCATGAGCAGGCATAATAATTATTAGTCCTGTCTTGATTTCTCAGCTGAAGCAAGGAAAGGAGAAGAGCTCTTGTTTTGAAATCACCCAGGTTCGTGGAAGAAAGAGTTCTTACTTGTAGTTTCCCATATGTATTGCTGATCAGTTTTATATTAGCAAAGAGTAAAAGTAAATAACTGATTTCAAGCCATGTAAAACCTAGAAGACTTAGGGATTCATATAGAATTTGTCTTGTCTGCAGTAATTTTAATATTGAGAATTCTTTTTTTAGTTGTAGGAATGTAAATAATATTTCTACTTTGTCTCACAGGGTTGGAAATATCAAGTAAGGAATTAACGTATATGATGCTGGAAACATGTAGAGGCTCATGACTGAAACAGATGTCTCTTTCACGTTCTTATCAAGAAAATGACTGTGAGGGCAATGATGGGTCAAGAAGACCAGTGGAAAACTCCCTAGGAGAGAGCCATAGAAAATGTTCACTTCAGAAGAGAGATGTAATCAGAGAACTCAAAAAAGGAAAATATATAATGTATGCCCTCGGAAGGGTAAAAAGATTTTTATTCATGTGCATGAGATTACTCAAATAGATGATCATATATACCAGTGCCTTGAATGCAAGCAAAACTTCTGTGAAAACTTAGCTCTTATTATGTGTGAGAGAACCTATACTGGAGAGAAACCTTATAAATGTGATATGTGTGAGAAAACCTTTGTTCAAAGCTCAGATCTTATTTCACACCAGAGGATCCACAATTACGAGAAACCTTATAAATGTAGCAAATGTGAGAAGAGCTTTTGGCACCACTTAGCGCTTTCAGGACATCAGAGAACACATGCAGGTAAAAAATTCTATACATGTGACATTTGTGGCAAGAATTTTGGTCAGAGTTCTGATCTGCTTGTCCACCAGCGAAGCCATACAGGCGAGAAACCGTATCTATGTAGTGAGTGTGATAAATGCTTCAGTAGAAGTACAAACCTCATAAGGCACCGAAGAACTCACACAGGTGAGAAACCGTTTAAGTGTCTGGAGTGTGAAAAAGCTTTTAGTGGGAAATCAGATCTTATTAGCCACCAGAGAACTCACACTGGGGAAAGGCCCTACAAATGTAATAAATGTGAGAAAAGTTACCGACACCGTTCAGCCTTCATCGTACATAAAAGAGTTCATACTGGGGAGAAGCCCTATAAGTGTGGTGCCTGTGAAAAATGCTTTGGCCAGAAATCAGACCTTATCGTGCACCAGAGAGTCCACACAGGTGAGAAGCCGTATAAATGCCTGGAATGTATGAGAAGTTTTACTCGGAGTGCCAACCTAATTAGGCACCAGGCAACTCACACACACACTTTTAAATGCCTTGAATATGAGAAAAGTTTTAACTGTAGCTCAGACCTTATTGTACATCAGAGAATTCACATGGAAGAGAAACCACATCAGTGGTCTCCGTGTGAGAGTGGCTTCCTCTTAGGTATGGATTTTGTTGCCCAACAGAAAATGAGAACTCAAACAGAGGAGCTACACTATAAATACACTGTATGTGATAAAAACTTCCACCAGAGCTCAGCCCTTCTTCAACATCAGACAGTACACATTGGTGAAAAACCATTTATCTGTAATGTGAGTGACAAAGGTCTTGAGCTTAGCCCTCCCCATGCATCAGAAGCCTCAGAGATGTCTTGACCAGGCAAGAAGCTGTAATACCAATATTAAAAATTATTTACGTATCAGAGACTCATTAAGAGGAAGATCCCCTAGGCAAATCTCAGACTTTGCTCAGAGCTCAGAATTCAGTGGGGACCAGCAAGCCTGCAATTGGAAGTATGAGAAATTTTTTGCCCAGAGAGCCGCCCTAACAGAACACTTTATCCATTAACTCCAATGCAAAATCTACAAATGACCAGAGTGTTTGAAAACTTTCCATCTGAGCTCAAATTTGATCACTCACAAGACGATTCATCCAAGTGGGAAACCTTACAAATGCACTGAGTGTGAGAGAGCTTTCCAGCAGTGCTCAGCCCTCTTCATTGTAAGAGAATTCACACCGGAGAACAATTTTTTAAATGCCTTCAGTGTCAGTTGTGCTGCAGACAGTATGAACATCTCATTGGCCCTCAGAAAACCCTCCCTGGGGAGAAGTCCCAGCAAGTGTGAAAAAAGCTTCTAACAAAACTCTGACTTTCTTACCCATCAGAGAAGCCATACTGGAGAAAAATTGTATATTTGTCTTGAGTATGGCAAAAGCGTTCATTGGAGAGCCTTACTTGGGTTTGTACCCCCAAAAAACCCAATCTGAGTAAAGACAACAATTGTCTGAATGAAGAGTGCTTGTCAGTGACCAGCTCTTGTGGTACATCAGGGAACTCACATAAGTGAAAAAAACCCATAATACCTTGAGTCTGAAAAAACCTTTTGTAGAAACTTCTGTCTTATTGGGCCCCAGAAACCTGTTCTGCAGTGAGAGATTTAATTGTGGGTGAGAATCTATGTACATATAATATGTATGAGAAAAACTGTTTTCATAGTTAAGTTGACTCATGGTAGAGATGACGTTACATGAAATCAATATAAAAAATAGTTTTTTAGATACCCAGAAGCTTGTTCCGGAAGGAGCTAGGGCAGGTCAGAGTAGACCTGATGGGTAACTCAGGTAAAGATACTTTTCTTTTATCTGAACCACTTAATGATTGCTTTACTTTTACTTTTTAAAAAAATTCAGAAATCCAATAAAGGAAAGGACTGCAACCTTATGATAGAAGGTGTGGCATGTGTTACTGTTGGGGGAAAGGAGTATATTGACTTTGCCTTGGTTGATATTTTTATGCTTGTCTAGGATGGGACTAGAGTGTTGATAGTAACATGGCAGTCTTTTTTTTTTTTTTTTTTTTTTTTTTGCTGACAGTGAAACGAACTAAAAAGCTAGGGAGTAGCTATCCTAGATCAAAACTAGGATCCTAGATCCCAGCTCTCCCAGTAGTTTTCCCTTTGCAAGACCAATCTTACAAAGAGACAACATACTCCGCTTTTTACTTGGTGTCAGTTGAGGCATACTCTGAAAAGTTATTTCCCCTAAAATATCTTTCAAATTTATTATGGTATTTGAAATTTCAAGTTTAGAAATTCGTTTCTTTTTTACTCAAAGTGCAAATTTCATATAATGGTTATAATGTTTTTAGTATCCGTATTTTTGTGACTTATCTCTTTCAGCAATAGATACCCACAGTGAGCTCCTAGTAAAATGGCTAGAGAAAGACTGAAAGAAAAGTTTATAAATCTGTGTAGGCATAGAGTAAAAACACATAATGATGCATTACTAATATAAAAATAAGGCTTCTTTGATTTTGAGTATCCTAACTCTAAACCTAGTGTTCTTTTCACTCCATTATCCTGCTGTTTGTAGCAAACAAGACCTATAATGACACATCTTTCATTTATTTCAGTTCTGCCAAGAAAAGAGAAAATACCTTTTAATCCCAGGGAAAGGATTGCAATCACCACATTATAAGGTATATATTTGGCGTGGAATGCAGGATTCTAAATGCTAGAAGGGAAAAGTAGTTGGCAGATTCATCAGAGGCTTAAAGATAAGCACTTGTTTCCAGCTTAAAAGTAGAATTAGGATTGTCTTTAGTGATCCCTAAAAATACTGTAATTAATCCAGAGATCTGTCAATGGTCACATCTCTTTTTTTTTCTTCCCTCAGATTTAAAGACATTTAATACCAATATTTCAGATTCCTGTAGTATTTGGGACTTTGTAGACTAGTGAATAGATACTTTGTTACTAGTCCACATCCTCTCATTTTGGTTTGATTTGTCCTAGCAGATCCCTGAACTTGAGAAAGTGTTGCCATTTGGATTCATGGAGTTGGCGAACTGCTACACTGCTACCTTGTGTATGGCTCTAAGCTTTGATCGTAATGACTGGTTGATGATCATGATAATATTAGGGCCAGTGAATATAGCTCATAGTGATAATAAGGACTCTGATTTTTCTTTTAGAAAAATATTTTGTAAGTTTATTTGATCTGACATGTTTTCATAATTTTTAGAAATAGCTCTTATACCATGAAAACTTGCCCAGTATGATAAGTCATACAGGATATATTTTTTTCTCTTTGGTGAAAATCATGCCTATTACTAGTATATGTTTGATATTTGTAATATACTTAAAATAGTATTGGGTGTGAGGCATGGTGGTGATGAAAAGTAGTCCTTATGGCTACTTGTTAGTCATTAGTGAGAACATGGAGAAGGGGTCCAAGTTGGTATCATTAACAGGTCAGTGACTTGACCCTTCTTTCAACTAATCTTACTGGTAGTTGTCTCTAGTTTTTAAGTAAATTAATGATGGACCATCCCTCAAACAGAGAACTTTGGGGGTATGAAACAAGGCTGAGAGCTTTTAACTATGGGGGAAAAAGGTGTTGGTATTATTCATATAGCATAACCTGAGGTTGGAGAGAA
This sequence comes from Plecturocebus donacophilus, assembly GCA_004027715.1. Lineage (NCBI taxonomy): Eukaryota > Metazoa > Chordata > Mammalia > Primates > Pitheciidae > Plecturocebus > Plecturocebus donacophilus. The sequence goes on from PVKP010048467.1 coordinate 10,733, forward strand.
CCACTTGGGAGCCTGTTAACCAAAACTAGAAGGTAACTTCTGGGATGGACGGAGGTTCCCTTGAAGCAGTGCCAACCTAAATCTACCTCAGGTAAGTAGTTAGATTAACTTTTTCAGGATTTCAGACCAAACAAGACAACTTGTATTCAGTTGATGTATTACTATGCTTTAATGTTTTTGTTTGCCCTTAATTCTTAAATAAACATCTGTTCTGAAAAACTCCATTTCTGTCTCCACTGTACTGAGAGAAACAGCATTTTCTTCTCACTTGCATTAGAATAAAGTGGTTCAAAATGTGATGTGTAGACCTGGTGGTAGAGATAACCATTGGACCATCTCTGTAATTCCAGCAACTTTGGATACTGAGGCAGAGAGGAACAGAAGGAATATTGTCTGTGCTCCGCCGTGGCCATGGGTTCCTTTTAGAGCTTCTGCACTGCGTTCCGTAAATAGCACAGGGAGGGCTAATAGTTTGAAGTGACCACATTTGGGGCCCTGCTGAAATTCAGTAGCAACAAAACCACCTATGGTTTTCTTGTGTGAGTGACAGCCTCAAAATTAAGGAAAATTTTAAATTTATAATTCCCAAGTGAAATTTACATTTGGTTCCAATTCTTCCCTCTTTGTCTTATCATTTGTTGAATCAGGATGGGAAGGGGGTAGTGTAAAAATAGTTGCATTAATTTACCCACCATTGTAAAGTTTGGCCTAGTTTATGTCTGTCTGCTCTACCAACAGAATAGATAGATCCCAGAGTTTTAAGTGGCTTTCGTTGTGAGGAGGTAAGAGGGAGGTATGACATGGGTGAAATGGGGAAGGGAAAGGTGCAGCTTTACGTTTGTTTTTTCCTCCTGAGGTTCATATAGAGTTGTGTAGGTAGAGCAAGACTTGCAGCCTTCATGCTTGTTTTTCTAACTTAAAGTGATATTACTCCCAACATTGGACAGTTGTGAGAAGTATTTCTGGGAAAAGTACTAACTGACCCCCAAAAGTAACTGAAAGAGAAATGATGCATGCCGCAGTGTCTCTGAAGTAGAAAGGAAAAAGTGCTGTCCAGTACACACATATGCCACAAGTGTTTCTTGAAATGCTCTTTACATTGTTTATTGAGAAAAGAAACCGAAAGTGCAGTTGAAGCTTCTTCATCCCCCGAAACATCAGCTTGTGTCATCACTACCCAGGTAGGGATTTGGATTTCAAATAAGAGAGAGGCTGAAAGTAGTTAACACTTGGAGAGGGAATCCTTGCATCTGGCAAAGGAAACTTAAAAAGTCGGAGTATAGGGGTTCCACTGGTAGTAACTGATAATACCAACTAATTAATGGTTACAGCCTATTGAGAGAAAGAGAGGACTCTTGAAGTAGCTGCTGTTGTTTGTCTTTTGTACCCACTTTCAAATTCTTTACAACCCCATTATTCTTAAGACTTAATTGCCTTAATTTGCCTGGGAATGTTGCATTAATATATCTGAAAATGAGAAGAAGCCTTTTGTATGGAATTCTAATTGGACCTTACTATGGTTTGTATATTTGTCCCCTCCAAAGTTCATGTTCATATTTGATCCCCAATATTGAAGGTAGGGTCTAGTGGGAGGTGTTTGGGTCATCAATAGATTAATGCCCTGGGGTGGTAGGGTGAGATGGGAGTTAGTGAGGTCTCACTCTGTTAGTTCCTGAGAAAGCTAGTTGTTAAAAAGAGCCTGTTACCTCCTTTCCTCCTCCCCTCCAAAAACTTTATAATAACCAATTACTACTCAGAATTCTAAGATGACTCACAAGATTCCTAATCACTGGTGTTCACACTGTATAATCCCCTCCTCTTGAGGATGAGTAGAACCAGTGAATATGGGTCACTCCCTTGGTTAGGTTGCATTTTATGACAAATGTAATTGATGAGATAGTTACTCTGTGATTATCTTATGTAAGGCTCCACCCTAGAAGACTAGAAAGAGATTCTCCTTCTGGCCTTGAAGAACTAAGCTTCCATGTTGCAAGAGGGCCTGTGGAGGAGCCCAGGTAGTAAAGACTTCAGGGTAGTCTCTGGGAACTAAGAATTGTTCTGGGTAGACAGTTGGCACAAAAATGAGAACTTCAATCCTACAGTTGCAAAGAATGCAATTCTGCCAGTAACCAGTAAGTTTGGAAAGAGTCCTGAGTCTGAGATGATTGCAGCGTCTGGATTTCAGCCTGGTGAGACCTCAAAGAGGACCCAACTAAACCCAAACTCCTGAACAACGGAAATTGTGAAATAATACAACGGAAATTGTGAAACAATACAACGGAAATTGTGAAATAATACAATAATAATTACAAATAAAATAATACAATTGTTTTAAGTAGCCAAATTGGTAATTTTGTTATACAGCAATAGAAAGCCAGTGCATTGACTAAATGAACAAATTAATCCTTTATTTTATTGCTGATTCTCTCATAGGGGAATAAAATCTACCTTCTCATTACACATGAAGACATCCAGAAGGAAAAAAAGTGCTGCTTTCATTAACTGCTTATTCAAGTTAGTTTGATTTGTTTTATTGTTCCCCACTTATTTTTAAAATGATTATACCTGCAGAGTAGATGAAAGTTCATGTGGGTTCACTATTAATGTTTTGTCACATTTGCTTTATATTGTATATAGTTATTTTTTTAATTTTTTTATATTTTTTATTTTTTGAAAGAAAAAGAGAAAAGAAGAGGGAAAGAAAAAAAATGAAAGAGGAAGAGAAAGAGGGAGAGAGAACGGGATTCTTGTTCTATTGTCCAGGCTAGAATGCAGTCTATAAATGGGTATTAAAAACCTCTTTTATGCCAATAATTGTGCTTAACAATGGAGACAGGAAGGAACAAGGGATGAAAAAAACAAGCAGCCAACCAATATTTTATATAAACCTGTGAAATGCTATGCAATTGCTGAGGAGTGATTTACTTCCAATTATGTGGTCGCTTTTAAAATAGGTGTAATGTGATATTGAGAAAAATGTATATTTTGTGGATTTGGGGTGGAGAGTTCTGCAAATATTTGTTAAGTTTACTTGTTCCAGGTCTGAGTTCAAGTCCTGGATATCCTTGTTAATTTTCTATCTTGTTGATCTGTCTGATATTGACAGTGTAATGTTAAAGTCTTCCACTATTATTGTGTGAGAGTCTAAGTCTCTTTGTAAGTCATTAAGAACTTGCCTTATGTATCTGGGTACTCCTGTAATGGGTATGTATATATTTAGGATCATTAGCTCTTCTTGTTGCCTTGATCCTTTCACCACCATATAATGTCCCGCTTTGTTTCTTATGGTCTTTGTTGCTTTAAAGTCTTTTATCAGAGACAAAAATTGCAGCTTCTGGTTTTTTTGTTTTTTTGTGGGGTGTTTTTGCTCTCCATTTGGTTGGTAAGTCTTCCTCCATCCCTCTGTTTTGAGTCTTCGTGTCCTTGCATGTGAGATGAGTCTAGATACAGCATACTGATGGGTTTTAGCTTTTTATCCAATTTGCTGTCTGTGTCTTTTCACTGGAGCATTTAGTCCATTTAAATTTAGGATTAATATTGATATATGTGAGTTTGATACTGCCATTTAATGCTAGCTGGCTGTTTTGCCCATTAGTTGATGTAGATTCTTTATTATGGTGATGCTCTTTACCTTTTGGTATGTTTTTGGAATGGCTGATACTGGTTCCTTTCTATGTGTAGTGCTTCTTTCAGAAGCTCTTGTAAAGCAGGCCTAGTGGT
>PVKP010048468.1:0-14453 GCA_004027715.1 Plecturocebus donacophilus
AACTATTCTTAGTTTTGGGTAGAGGGGATATACTTTTTTTTTTTTCTTTTTTTTTTTGAGATGAGGTCTTGCTCTGTTGCCCAGGCTGGAGTGCAATGGCATGATCTTGGCTCACTGCAACCTCCGCTTCCCAGGTTTAGGCAATTCTCTGCCTCAGCCTCTGGAGTAGCTGGGATTACAGGTACGTGCCACCACTCCTGGCTAATTTTTTGTTTGTTTGTTTGTTTATAGTAGAGACGGGGTTTCACCATGTTGGCCAGGCTGTTCTTGAACTCCTGACCTCATGATCCACCCGCCTTAGCCTCCCAAAGTGCTGGGATTACAGGCGTGAGCCACTGCGCCTGGCCTGGGGTATATTTTTTTAAAAACAGAAATGGGAATGCTGACTTTGTGAAATTGACCTTGTAAGAAAACAATGTTTAGTCTTAAAATTTTTTTTTTAGGGAACACCAGGCACTTATTTGACTTCTCATAATCAGGCTTCCTACACTCAAGAAACACCTAAACCCTCAGTGGGATCTATCTCTCTTGGACTGCCACGGCAACAGGAATCTGCTAAATCAGGTCAGTGAGTTAATACAGTCATAATGTGCATAATGTGTCTACGTTTGTAGCATCACAGCCAGTAATTTAGTACTGGGTTGCTTCATGTTTCTCTGCCTTTCCACAGCTACTTTGCCCTACATCAAGCAGGAAGAATTTTCTCCACGAAGCCAAAACTCACAACCTGAGGGTCTATTGGTCAGGGCCCAACATGAAGGTGTAGTCAGAGGTAAAATATGCTGTTTGGCAGAAATATTAAACTTTTGTCCCCAATAAATTTATTAAAGTAAGTTATTAATATATTTTAATGATTTTAATATCTTTTAACTATAGTCTTTAAATTCTAAATTTGTTTTCTTTCCAGGTAAAAGTTATTTTAAAACTTTGAAATTCCATGTTTCAGCAGTTCTTTAGTATTATTTTGGAAGTACATTTTAATGAAACAAACATCATGGTTTTTGTGCTGCTTTTTCCTTTTCTTATTTGAGTAAGAAAGTAGGGGCTGTTTTTTTGTGTTTTGGGGCAGGGGCTGGGGGTGTAATTTGCTAATAGCTTTGTTTGTATTCAGGTACCACAGGAACCATACAAGAAGGAAGTATAACTCGGGGAACTCCAACCAGCAAAATTTCAGTGGAGAGCATTCCCTCCCTAAGGGGCTCTATCACTCAGGTTAGTTATGATCATCTCTAATATACTGAACAGAAGCTCAGAAAAAATGAGAAGTAATTCTTAGCATTTGGCTATTAGTTTTGTGGCTTAAGCTCACTGTCTACACAGAGACGTTAATGTGATCATTTTGAGTGCAGGCTATATTATGTATATTTTGGTTTATTTGAAAAGGTCACTTATTTGCAAATTGGAAGAAGAAATAGGTTCTAATTGATGCAGCTCTTATTGTCTTCCTGGAAAAGCTTTTGCCATGTGTTTATCCTAAATAGAAATTGAGAAGAAAACCATTACAAATTATTTGCTTACTTTTGCTCTTGTGGAGAGGTAGTTCTAAAATCTCAGTATGTGAGCTGCCTTATTAGAATCTAATGCTAAACCAGGAAATGTGGATGGCATAGGCTAAATAAATCACCAATTTTGATTAATAAAATTTCTCTCAGTTGTTAATTTTAACTTGAAATATAAAAAATTCTTTATTTTTTTGTATATTTTTAAAAAGTTCTTTATGCACAAGAGGGAAGATTCTGTTTTGGGAAATCATTGTGAACAGAAACTTGTGTCTTGCATTTTCTAAAGTGTTTGTTCATTGTCACTACGTTTTTCTTTAACTTGTTCCTATTCTCTAGGACAGGTGTTCTCAAAGTGTGATCCCCAGACCAGTAGCATCAGAATCACCTAGAAAATTTTCTAGGTGATTCTGATGCTACTGGCAGAAAAGTGCTGGCAGCAGGCATTGCAGTTTTCAGACATATAAATTCTCAGGGCTTACCCCAGATTAACTGAAACCCAACCCTTGTTGTTGGGGCCTGGCAATCTGTTTTCCCAAGCCCTTCAATGATTCTGTTAGGGCCTTACTGGCCAAGTGTGGTTTGTGTAGCAGAGCATTGGCATCACTGGGAAGCTTGCTAGAATAATGCAGAAATGGCAATCCTCATTCTAGATTATGTGAATCAAAATCCCCATTTTTACGAGATTCCCAGGTGATTTCTTTCTGAGATGTAGCTCATATACAACTTCCTTGAAAGTTAAGTTAAAAACAGAAGAAAAGGGCCAGGCGCAGTGGCTCATGCCTGTAATCCTAGCACTTTGGGAGGCAGAGGTGGGTGGATTATGAGATCAAGAGATCGAGACCATCTTGGCCAACATGATGAAACCCCTTCTCTACTAAAAATAGAAAAATTAGCTGGACGTGGTAGCAGGCATTTGTAGTCCCAGCTACTCGGGAGGCTGAGGCAGGATGAGGCAGGAGAATCACTCAGACCTGGGAGGCAGAGGTTGCAGTGAGCCAAGATTGTACCACTGCACTCTAGCCCAGTGACAGAGCGAGACTCTATCTCAAAAAAAAAAAAGAAGAAAGTTACATACTGATTTGTAAAATCTCTCCTTTTACAGTTGGTCAATTGTTTCTATTTTTACAAGCTAATGCTTTAATATGGACAGAGGAAAATAAATGAGCCTATAGTATTATTTTTGTCTCTTCATACTAGTATCCAAACTGTGGGAAGAAAGACAGGATGAACTGGACCAAAGGGGGACTAAATTTTATCTATTTGTTTTAAAATCTGTACATTTGACATGAGTACTTCTGAAGTAGGTATTAGGGATTTCTAGATGTTTACTAATGAGTTCACTTAATGACTGGACAAGTAAATGTATGACTCTTATCACTTTTCTTAAGCATATAGTATCAGATCATGCTCTCTAGGATTTTAGCAGTCCTCAGAGTAGAGTGGTGACCCCAGATGTCGGAGTAAACTCAATCTAGGCCTCTAACTCCTATTTTATTATGCCAAGCTGCTCTCTCTTGCAAAATGCTCTACCTATTAGGTTCTATGAACTATTTTCCTTGAAGGAAGGGCTCGCTGCATAAAAGAAGAATAAAAAGAAGCATGGTCACTGGCAACCCAAAGGAGGATTAATGATGGTGAAAATTTAGATAATCTTACCTAAGCTGAATCAGTGTCACAACACGGAGGCATCCAAAGGCCTAACAACCTAGTAGTCAGTTTGATATTTGAAAGTTATTTTTTCCTCATATCACAATTTGAGAGAAAGTTATAGTATTCTAAATTTAAAACCTAATTTATCATCTTATTTTTATTAGGTTGGTGCAAAAATGTGGTTTCATACTGTGAATTTTAAATCATTATAACTAGTCTCAAGCACATTTTTATCAAAATAGGAACTGTTACAATCAACACATTTTTTGCCGAGAAATGTTTGTTTATTCCTATAGCATGAAAATCCATGCTTCGAGATTCTACAAACTCTGCATTTTCTTTCTTTTCTTTCTTTCTTTCTTTTTTTTTTTTTTTGACAGAGTCTTGTTCTGTCAAAAAAAAAAAAAGATGGTGGTGCAATCTCAGCTCACTGCAACCTCCGCCTCCCGGGCTCAAGTGATTCTCCTGCCTCAGCCACCCAAGTAGCTAGGATTACAGGTGTGTGCCGCCATGCTCAGCTAATTTTTGTATTTTTAGTAGAGATGGGGTTTCGCTATGTTGGACAGGCTGGTCTTGAACTCCTGGCCTCAGGGGATCCACCCATCTCGACCTCCCAAAGTGCTGGGATTACAGGTATGAGCCACTGCGCCAGGCCATAGAAAGCATTTTGCTGGTTGTGGAAGCATTTTCCCTGCATAAAGCTGTTGAGATGCTTGAAGATGTGGTAGTTGTTTGGTGAGAGAGACAGATGAATGTGGCAGATGAGGCAAAACTTCATAGCCCAATTTGTTCAACTTTTAAAATGTTTGTTGTGTGACGTGCAGTCAGGTGTTGTCGTGAAGAAGAATTGGGCCCTTTCTGTTGCCCAGTGCTGGCAGCAGGCATTGCAGTTTTCAGGGCATCTCATTGATTTGCTGAGCATACTTCTCAGTTTTAATGGTTATGCCGGGATTCAGAAAGCTGTAGTGGGTCAGACTGGCCACAGACCACCTTTTTTTTTTGGTGTAAGTTTGGCTTTGGGAAGTGCTTTGGAGTTTGTTAGTCCAGCCACTGAGCTAGTTGTCACTGGTTTTTGTGTAAAATCCACTTTTCATCACATGGCATCATTTGAGAAACGGTTTGTTGTTGCCTAGAATAAGAGAAGACACTTCAAAAGGACGATTTTTTAAAATTTCACTCAGCTCATAAGGCACCCACTTATTGGAGCTTTTCCACCTTTCAGTTTGCTTCCAATGCCAAACAACCGTAGAATGATGGACGTTGAGTTCTTTGGCAATTTCTTGTGTAGTTATAAGAGGATCAGCTTCAATGATTGCTCTCAGTTGGTCATTGTCAACTTCTGATGGCCAACCACCACACTCCTCATCTTCAAGGCTCTTGTTTCCTTTGTAGAACTTCTTGAACCACCACTGCACTGTATGCTTGTTAACAGTTTCTGGGCCAGATGTGTTGCTGATGTTGTGAATTGTCTCCACTGCTTTATGACCCATTTTGAACTTGAATAAGAAAATCACTTGTATTTGCTTTTTGTCTAACATCATTTTCATTGTCTAAAATGAATATAAAATAAACAGCAAGTAATAAGTCATTAGCAAATAAAGTGAGTAATGTGCATTAAAATGATACATAGCATAACAACATTCAAAAGAGAAAAGAACATAACCACATTTATTTAAGAATAATATATTCCAGTATCAAAAGGCAAATTTCAACAATGCAAAAACTGCAATTATGTTTGCACCAACCTAATAAAAGCTGTTACATTTAAATGATTTTAGTCCTTAAGAAAAACTTCTGAGAGTTAAGTCCTGTAATAGAGTCCTCACATGAAGGTGGGAGCAAAATTGATTCACCTAATATACCTGTCATAATTTTAAGTGTTATGTGGCTGAGTTGAAGGATGAAGGTACAGGATATCTTCATGTTTATAAAAATTCAGGCCGGGTGCGGTGGCTCACGCCTCTAATCTCAGCACTTTGGAAGGCCAAGGCGGGCGGATTACCTGAGGTCGAGAATTGGAGACCCGCCTGACTAACATGGAGAAACCCCATCTCTACTAAAAATACAAAAATTAGCCGGGCATGATAGCACATGCCTGTAATCCCAGCTACTCGGGAGGCTGAGGCAGGAGAATCACTTGAACCCAGGAGGCGGAGGTTGCAGTGAGCTGAGATTTCACTATTGCACTCCAGCCTGGGCAACAAGAGTGAACCTCTATCTCAAACAAAACAAAAACAAAACAAAACAAAAATTCAATGTCTTAATTTCCTTTCATGTACATCTGCTTTCTTCTTTGAAGCTATGGATTAGTCTGACTCAGTGATAGGTTAAATTTTCTGAGCATCTTGTGTTTCCCCTAAACTCGAGTGATTCTTCTGCTACTTGTGCTTGATTTTATGGCAGGGCACCCCGGCTCTGCCCCAGCCTGGCATACCAACGGAGACTTTGGTGAAGGGGTCCATTTCTAGAATGCCCATTGAAGACAGCAGTCCTGAAAAAGGCAGAGAGGAAGCTGCATCCAAAGGCCATGTTATTTATGAAGGAAAAAGTGGACATATCTTGTCATATGATAGTAAGTATTGTATATATACACCCATAGCCAGTATTACAATATGTGCTAAAAAGATAGGCTTGGGTTTTCCCACATTTCTGCTATGGGGAAGTCAATTTATCTTTGCTGAGCCTATGTTTTCTCTCAGTAAAAGGAGTTAGTAATAATACTTGTCTCATGAGAATTTTGTGAATATTAGCTCAGTCAGTGAAAAGCAATTAACAATGCAGAGCCCAGACTAAATGTGCCATAGGTGGTAGCTAAGATTATCAACTGTGGTCAGTTTAGCTTAGGAAAAGAGCCTTTGTTGAATGTTAATGGAATCCCTTTGTTTTGAAGAGATCTATGTTTTATGAATTAAGAATTAGAGGGTAGGCTGGGTGCGGTGGCTCACGTCTGTAATCCCAGCACTTTAGGGGGCTGAGGTGGACGGATCACAAGGTCAGAAGTTCGAGACTAGCCTGACCAACATGGTGAAACCCCTTCTCTACTAAAAGTACAAAAAATGTTAGCTGGACATGGTGGTGTGCACCTGTAATCCCAGCTACTCAGAAGGCTAAGGCAGGAGAATCACTTGAACCCAGAAGGTGAAGGTTGCAGTGAGCAGAGATTGCGCCACTGTACTCTAGTCTGGGCGACCGAGGGAGATTCTGTCTCAAAAAAAAAAAAAAAAAAAAAAAAAAAAGAATTAAAGGGTAGATAAACTGATAATATTGATAACAATATTTAAAATCTCTTTAATAAAACTATTTTAACATCTATGTATATTTTTTAGATGTATTCTTAAGTTATATTTTCTCAGTAGTAGTATTTTATAAGAATGACTCAAATGTGATAGCAATATTAACCAAAGTTTTGACTGAGTTTGAGTTCTTATTTGAGCTTGGCTCTGTGACCTTGGAGTAGTCATTAGCTATGCTTTCTTTCTCTTCCAATACAAAAAAAATAAAGTATGTGTGTACATAGTGCCAGATGCTGCAAAATGCTTGGTAGCATTCTTATTTCTCTCTCCTTTACATGTCTGGCATATATTGATTAACATTTTGTTTCTGGGGTTAAGAAATTAATGTACCGTGTACAAACCAGAAGTCTGCACACGTCTGTTTCTTTCCACATCCACCAAATCACTACATCATTTCTGTTCATTTTCCTAAAGTGTCTAGAATCCATCCATACTCTGTGTTCACCACTGTCACCATCATCTTTAACCCAGCAGCCACCTTCAGTCTCACTCATATTCAAAGTGTGTACCGTATCACTCCTTGCTTGAATTTTCCATCACTCTTAAGATAACTGCAAGCCCCTACCTTAGCTTTATGACCTCTCCAGGAGCTGCTTTCAGCTTAGCTCTTGAGATTCTTCTCTTCTTACTTTTCCCCTTAGTCCCTCATGTTTACTTCCCCCACACTCTTTCTCCCAGCTCCACTCTACACATTAGCCAGTTACCGAGTTTATGTTCTTTTAATGTACCATTCTCTGTCTTGCCTAGGGGGACTTTGTGTTCACTGTTCACTTCTACCTGTACTTTTTCCTCCTTTTACTTTTGACTTGAGCAACTCTTATTCATCCTTCCTTCTCAGCTTATACATTACTTCCTCTAAGCAGGCTTATCTGAACCTGAAGGTGTTAGGTTCCTCTCCCAGCATTTTCATAGCAGATTGTACTTTCATAGCTTACTGCACTACATAGTCTGTACGGTACTACATAGTCTGTAAGTTTCAGGCAGAAAGGGACTTAATCTGTAAATCTCATCTGCAAGCCTAGCTTATGTCTGGCACACAGTAGGCATCAATAAACATATGAACGAATGAAAATATTTTCATGAATCACCTACACAGATTTTATTATAGTTTAAGACAAGTTTTTATATTATTTTTATAAGATAGACTATGAAATTAACCTATTTACTGTATATTGTACATCTTGAGCTCTGTCTGAGCAAATCTTGTTTGTGTATTCTGCAGATATTAAGAATGCCCGAGAAGGGACTAGGAGCCCAAGAACAGCGCATGAAATTAATTTAAAGAGAAGCTATGAATCAGTGGAAGGAAATATAAAGCAAGGGATGTCAATGAGGGAGTCTCCTGTATCAGCACCATTAGAGGGTAAAACTTTGTTTCCAGAATGTTATTTTGATAAATGTAATTTTATATAATAAGTTTGCATTGTTGAATTAAGTTGTATGCAATTTCTTGTCATTTCCACCTGAAATGTATATTTATATTAATATTGAAGTTTATATTCACAGCTCTATATAATTAACATGGCATATAACAATGTAGGGAAGTAAAATTAAGCATAATTGGTCATATCATACGTTACTATTAGAATGCTCATATTTGAATGCTCATACAATTTGCAGATTATTCTTGTTTCAGCTAAGTGAGTTTAAAAAGGTACTGGCTGGGCGTGGTAGTTCATACCTGTAATCCCAGCACTTTGGGAGGCCAAGGCAGGTGGATGATGAGGTCAGGAGATCGAGACCATCCTGGCTAACATGGCGAAACCCCATCTCTACTAAAAAGTACAAACATTAGCCAGGCATGGTGGCACGCGCCTGTAGTCCCAGCTACTCGGGAGGCTGAGACAGGAGAATAGCTTGAACCCAGGAGGCAGAGGTTGCAGTGAGCTGAGATCTTGCCATTGCACTCCAGCCTGGGCAACAGAGGGAGACTCTGTCTCAAAAAATAAAATAAGATAAAATAGGTAAAATTTGTTATGAGAACTTCATTTTGAATTGTGAGGCAGATGAAGTGGTATAGTGGATAAAGACATGAATTTGAATTCCAGCTTCACCTTTCCCTGAATTCCTCTGAGCCTGTTTCTTCCTCTGTAAATTAAGAGGTCATACCTAACATCGTGTGAGAATTGGAAGCAGGTGTTTGAACTGGAACTACTCATGTGATATGCCTTGAGTACATAATCAGTATGATTTTGTTTTGTTAATCTCCCACTTTGTTTAAATCTTAACCTGCCTCAACCAATTTTAAACTAGATGAAATACTGAAAGCAGGTTAAGTCTTATGTAATTTTCCAAGAGCTGTATTTTTCTCTTATGTTGAAAAAAAATCACACCTCACTTTTACTGTAAATATGTGTGGTTATTTCTAAACCTTTATTTCTATTTATCAGCAACAATAATGTGAAACTTCTTAGGAGGTTATTTACAACTCTTTACATTTTCCCTGTTTTTATGGTATTTGTATTTCCCATTTTCCCTTTATCATAAGTATGTTTCATTTTTTAAAAACTTTTCTTCTTTATATTCTTTATTTATTTTTTTAATTTTTTCCTTTTTTTCTTTCTTTCTTTTTTTTTTTTTAGAGACGGGGTTTCACCATATTGGTCAGGCTGATCACCATATTGGTCAACCTCAGGTGATCCACCCGCCTCAGCCTCCCAAAGTGCTGGGATTACAGGTGTGAGCCACCATGCCCGGCCCCTATCACAAGTATATTTCAAAGCTAAGCAATGATTTCTGATCCTATATCTTCTTTCCTCTTGATAAAGTAGTGTTGGGATTTTAGATTTAACTTTGAAAGGATCTTTCCTTTTCAGCCTTTCATTAGATGCCTTTGATGGCCATTTTTTATTTAGGAAAATATTTACAAAGGACCGTGTGATATCATATTAGATACTTCTTCTGGATAGTTCACAAACTTAAATTGACATTCCTTCCTTCATAGAGCATTTATCATAAACATATACTTTAAGAACAACATTCAGTATATGTGAGTTGATATACACGTTATGTTGAATAATTGAATTGCGTTCTTGTTTTGAAAGGGCTGATATGCCGAGCATTACCCAGGGGGAGTCCTCATTCTGACCTCAAAGAAAGGACTGTATTGTCTGGCTCCATAATGCAGGGTAAACTTTCTGCTTGTTTTGCCTTTTTATTTATAACTGCCTTCCTGGCAAAATAGTTTGACGTTAATTTGCAGTGCATTTCTGCTTTTCAAGATATTTTCCCTTTTGAAATATTAAATATTAAAGTCTTGGTTATTATTTTTCTGCCTCTAAGCTACATAATTTATTGGAAGGTGACAGTTTCTTAATCTTTTAATATAGAGACATGTTTATTATGCAAGAACTATTCTATGACTATTGTGAATGATTTATTAATATTATATCTTGAGCAACCCTAAAGAAATAATGATTGATGAATACTGATTTGAGGATCTGTTGTAAACAGAAAATTAATTAGAGACTACGAGATGCCAAGGCATTAATTATTTTAAATTATGTTAAAATATATGTAACAAAATTTATCATTTTAACCATTTTTAAGTGCACAGTTCAGTGGCATTGTTGTGCAACCATCAGCATTATTTTAATGTTTCCTGAACTGTTTTTCAAGGCACACCAAGAGCAACAACTGAAAGCTTTGAAGATGGCCTTAAATATCCCAAACAAATTAAAAGGGAAAGTCCTCCCATACGAGCATTTGAAGGTGCCATTACCAAAGGAAAACCATATGATGGCATCACCACCATCAAAGAAATGGGGCGTTCTATTCATGAGATTCCAAGGCAAGATATTTTAACTCAGGAAAGTCGGAAAACTCCAGAAGTGGTCCAGAGCACAAGGCCAATAATTGAGGGTTCCATCTCCCAGGTAACTAAGTTTTGGCTCTTTTTGTCAGTAACTGGTATTTATTGGAACATTTTAAAAAGTGTGACTTAATAATTATAAGTGGTTCTTACGATGTCAGACCTCCTGGAAATAAACATGAAAGTTTCCTGTACTTTCTTTTTTTTTGCTCTATGGGCCAGGCTGGAGTGCAGTGGTATGATCACAGCTCTAAAGCCTTGACCTCCTGGGCTCAAGCGATCCTCCCACCTCAGCCTCCCGAGTAGCTAGGACTACAGGCATGTACCAGCATGCCCAGAATTTCTGTATTTTTTTTGTAGAGGCAGGGCTTTGCCTTGTTGCCAAGGCTGGTCTCGAGCTTGTGAGCTCAAGTCATCTGCCCACCTCAGCATCCCAAAGTATTGGGATCACAGGCGTGAGCCACTGCGCCTGGCCTTTGTGTACTTCTTATCGTCAGATTTTCTTGTGTCCATAGCATGGTGTGTGGAATGTGGGAAAGTAGGCAGCTCAGGTGATCACTGGGTTGTGATTGAGATGTCCAAGCAAACAAAAAGGTCACCCCAGCGAACTGTAACTGCCATGGGCCAGACATAGACCCGAGATAGAAAAATAGGCAGATGACTTTGCCACCGTAATGTTTGTTTCCTTCCCCTTAGGGCACACCAATAAAGTTTGACAGCAACTCAGGTCAATCTGCCATCAAACACAATGTCAAATCCTTAATCACGGGGCCTAGCAAACTATCCCGTGGAATGCCTCCGCTGGAAATTGTGCCAGAGAACATAAAAGTGGTAGAACGGGGAAAATATGAAGATGTGAAAGCAGGCGAGCCCGTGCGTTCCCGACACACGTCAGTGGTAAGCTCTGGCCCCTCCGTTCTTAGGTCCACACTACATGAAGCTCCCAAAGCACAACTGAGCCCTGGGATTTACGATGACACCAGTGCACGGAGGACCCCTGTGAGTTATCAAAACACCATGTCCAGAGGCTCACCCATGATGAACAGAACTTCTGATGGTATGTTGTTTTTGAGGCTTGGTCTGATCCTTCTTATTGCATTAAAAAAAAAAAAAAAAAGAAAAGAAACCTTTGTCAAGTAGTAAATATCAAATTGTTAGCTTTAGAGAATCCCAAGATCTGTAGGTCATGCTTGCTTCTAGGAGTATGAAAGGCTACCAATTTGAAAGTAGGAATAATTTAAGTAAAATACCTAATATTTAAATCAAGTGCAGATTATGCTGTAGAGTAAGTGTACTTTTAAAGGTGGATTTTCAGCCAATTACATAAGGTTTTCTGGAAGTCAGTTTTGACATTGTTCCTTCAGTGGCAGTATGGTGTGGAAGCTGAAAGTAGGCTCTGGAATAAGACTGTAAGCTTGAATTAACATTATTACTGCATAAACTCAGATGAGTTACTTAACTTTTTTCTGGCTGTTTTCTGATTTGTAAAATCATAATATAACATTAAGACCTACCTCTCTGGATTGTTAGGAAGATACGGTAGTACAAGTAAAGAACTTAACGTGGTTCTTAGTATTTACAAAGGGCTCAGTTAATGTGAATTATTCCTGTTGTTGTTACTGTTGTTACTATTGTTATCACTATATCCCCATGCTGCTGGCAGCTACATCAATTGAGAAGTGATTTTTACCACATGATTTTTACCAAGTGGTCCCTGAAACAACATGAGTCCCTTAAAAATGCATCTACTTAGCATTTTTATTATAATACAAATTTATTGATGACTCACATGCTAGTTCTAGGCCAGACACTTCGAGCTGTAAGAAAAGGGTTTTGGCAGGTGTCAGAGGCATAGCACAAAGTGAGGAGAAGGTGAAGTCCTTGTTAGGGATAGAGTAGTGTATCCAAAGTTCGTAGCTTTAGTTCTGATGGACAATTGCCCTGCAGAGGGAAGGGCACTCCATATTTGAGCACATTGCAACTTGGAAGGGGATGTGATAAACCAGTGTGCTTTCTTTCTTTGGGGAGGCAGATTTGTCTGATTGTGGTAAAGTTTATAATATCAAAATATTAATAATTAGATGTGATGGTTGCACAACCGTCATCTTGTACTTAATGTCACTGTGAATTGTACCCTTTAAAATGGCTAAAATTACAAATTTTATGTTAGGTATATTTCACTACAGTTAAAAAAATTGAGGGTGGCCGGGCATGGTGGCTCATGCCTGTTATCTCAGCACTTTGGAAGGCCACAGCGGGCAGGTCAAAAGGTCAGGAGATGGAGACCATCGTGGCCAATATGGTGAACCCCTGTCTCTACTAAAAATACAAAAAAAATTAGCTGGGTGCCTGTAGTCCCAGCTACTCAGGAGGCTGAGGCAAGAGAATCGCTTGAACTTGGGAGGCAGAGGCTACAGTGAGCTGAGATTACGCCACTGCACTCCAGCCTGGGCGGCAGAGGGAGACTTCGTCTCAAAAAAGATGAGGGTGATGGCTAATAAGTGTTTGAATATATAGGTATTGGTGGGACAGTCTGACTACTCTGAATAACATCATTTAGAAGAGGAGAGGCTGGAGTAGGGAGGAGACAGACATTGGTGAAGGAATAAGAAATTAGTGAAACTAGTAGTTAATGGGTGGGAAGGAGGTTGCGTAATACAGGCAATGAGAGAAAACTGAAGTTTACTACATGTGGGGACAAAATAATTTAGAATGTTAAAGTCATACAAAAAACAAAATCATTCATAATGAGATTTAAAGAAGAGCTGAATTTTATTTTTAATGTAAAATACTGATGCTGTGATCCAAAAGGTGGCAGTACTTTCCAAATCTCGGTTTCTACTAGTTTTTTACATTTTCATATTTTGCAATATTACATATTAAATGTTGAGGGGAAAGAGAAGATCAAAATACACGAATATAGTCTGTATTTGAATGGTTGAGAAATGGACAAATATTATCATACTTTGCAAGTTTCTTAAGAACTTGTGGGATTGGCTCTTTTTTTCCAGTTACAATTTCTTCCAACAAGTCTACCAATCATGAAAGGAAATCGACACTGACCCCTACCCAAAGGGAAAGTATTCCAGCGAAGTCTCCAGTGCCTGGGGTGGATCCTGTCGTGAGCCACAGTCCGTTTGATCCCCATCACAGAGGCAGCGCTGCAGGAGAGGTTTATCGGAGCCACCTGCCCACGCACTTAGATCCAGCCATGCCTTTTCACAGGGCTTTGGATCCTGGTAAACACAAAATACAGTGACAATCTATGGCAAAGAAATATGCCACCAGTATGACTTTTCAGCTTTCTGTGATAATGCAATGGCAGGTATCATTGATGTACAGCTCAATGATTTTCCACAAACTAAATGCCCCCATGCTACTAGTACCCAGATCAAGAAATAACATCTTCGTCTCTGATAAAACAGACTTTAAAACAACAAAGAACACAAGAAACAAAGAGGGACGTTACGTGGTGGTGAAAGGATCAATGCAACAAGAAGAGCTAACGATCCTAAATATATACGCACCCATTACAGGAGCACCCAGATACATAGGGCAAGTTCTTAATGACTTAAAAAGAGACTTAGAATCCTACACAATAATAGTAGGAGACTTTAACACTACACTGTCAATATTACATAGATCAACGAGATAGAAAATCAACAAGGATATCCAGGACTTGAACTCAGACCTGGAACAACTAGACTTAACAAATATTTACAGAACTCTCCTCCCCAAATCCACAAAACATACATTTTTCTCAGTATCACATTATACCTATTTAAAAAGTGATCACATAATTGGAAGTAAATCACTCCCCAGCAATTGCATAGCATTTCACAAGTTTAAATAAAATATTGGTTGGCTGCTTATTTGTTATTTTCATCCCCTATTCCTTCCTGTCTCCATTGTTAAACACAATTATTGGCATAAAAGAGGTTTTTAATACCCATTTTTAGACTGTATTCTAGCCTGAGCAATAAAACAAGAATCCCATTCTCTCTTCCTCTTTCTTTCTCTCTTCCATTCTTTTTTTTCTTTCTTTTGCTGTTTCTTTCTTCCTCCTTTTCTAAAATCTCTTCCTCTTTCTTTCTCTTTCATTCTTTTTTCTTTCTTTTCCTCTTTCTTTCTTTTCCTGTTTCTTTCTTTCTCCTTTTCTCTCTTTTTCTAAAATCTCTTCCTCTTTCTTTCTCTTTC
>PVKP010048469.1:0-14454 GCA_004027715.1 Plecturocebus donacophilus
GAGCCTCTCCTGCCCAGCCAAGCGGACTCCGGGCTGCTGGTCAGGGCGGGTGATGGGGACTAAGGGGTTCCCAGGCTGGCCCCAGCCTACGCCTTCCAAAAGCCTTTCTGTTCCCGTTGGAAATACAAATCAAACAGGAGAACTGGCATAAGGGACAATGACTGTTTTTGTTTGTTTTTGTTTTGAGATGGAGTCTCGCTTTTGTCACCCAGGCTGGAGTGCAGTGGCGCGATCTCGGCTCACCGCAGCCTCTTGGGTTCACGCAATTCTCCTGCCTCAGTCTCCCAAGTAGCTGGGATGACAGGCGTGTACCACCACCCCTGGCTAACTTTTGTATTTTGTTTTTATTTTCTTTTTCTTTCTTTTTTTTTTTTTTTTTGGAGATGGGGTTTCACTATGTTGGCCAGGCTGGTCTTGAACTTTGGACCTCAAGTGATTCACCCTCCTCGGCCTCCCAAAGTGCTGGGATTACAGGCGTGAGCCACCACGCCCGGCCCTGTATTTTGTTTTTTAGTAGAGACGGGGGTTTCACCACGTTGGTCAGGCTGGTCTCAAACTTTTGACCTCAGGCGATCTGCCTACCTGGGCCTCCCAAAGTGCTGAGATTACGGGCATGAGCCACCACGCCCAGCTTAACTTTTGTGGTTTTAGTAGAGACAGGGTTTCCCCGTGTTGGCCAGGCTGTTCTCAAACTCATGATCTAAGTTGATCTGCCTGTCTTGGCCTCCCTAAATGCTGGGATCACAGGTGTAGGCCACCACGCCCAGCCAGTTAGTATTTCAGAGACAAGGTCTCACTGTCTTTCCAGGCTGGAGCACAGTGACGCGATCTCAGCTCACTGCAGCCTTGCTGGAACTCCTGGGCTCAAGCAGTCCTGGCTCAGGCCCCTGAGTGGCTGGGACCTTAGGTGAGCACCACCACACCTAGCTACTTTTGCTTATTTTTCTTGTAACGACAGGGTGTAGCTATGTTGCCCAGGATGGTATCAAACTCCTGGACTCAAATGAAAGCCCTGGGATTACAGGCATGAGCCAGCTCCCAGCCTGCATACGGGATGAGTCCGTGTGTGGACCGCCATGCCAAGGAGGAGAACAAAGCCAGCCCCAGCGCTGCGGGGAGCTTGTCGTTCACTGCTGACTGCCCTGTCGGCCGACTTCCTGTCAGGCACCCCCCCACCCCATGCACCTCTGACCCCAGGAGGCCCTGCTGGCAAGCCCGCCTCTCAGATGAAGCAGGAAGGCCCAGATTGGGTCCTGGTCACCACCTGCCTCCCAGCTGGGCCCCTGACCCTCAAGAGATTGTGGCTGGGCAGCCATGGGTGCCTGGACAGGCGTCCCCAGGCCCGTGTCTGCCTGGATGCGGAACCCCCAGGCACGCTGGGGTGGACAGGTGCCAGGTGCCTCTCCAGCAAGGTGCGACATAGGTGTCTTCACACGTACTCCCTAGGTCTGAGCCCCTGCAGCTGCCTGGGGGAGGAGGGGACACTCTGCATTTGTCTCACTCCACCGTTGCCATGGAGATACTTCCAGCCTCAGGCAAGGCCACTCTGGGCCTGGTTGTCTTTGCAGGAAACCCCTGCTTGTCAGCCTCTGTCAGGCACAGGACCTGTAGTCCCATGAGAGGGGCCTGGACCCCCGTGGGGGTCCCTCCTCCTACCTCAGGGCAGGGGCTCTTGCTAAGCAACATCTGACGCTGCACAGGGTCGGGGCTCTGGACCCCCAACCTTTACCCAGCCTCTAGGAAGGCAAGCCTAGACTTTGGTCAGTTTTTTGTTTGTTTGTTTTGTTTTTTTTGAGACACAGTGTCGCTCTGTCGTCCAAGCTATAGTGCAGTGCAGTGGCTCAATCTTGGCTCACCACAATCTCCACCTCCTGGGTTCAAGCGATTCTCCATCCTCAGCCTCTTGAGAAGCTGGGATTACAGGCACCAGCCACCACACCTGGCTAATCTTTGTATTTTTAGTAGAGATAGGGTTTCTCCATGTTGGTCAGGCTGGTCTCAAACTCCCGACCTCAAGTGATCCACCCACCTCAGCCTCCCAAAGTGCTGGGTATACAGGCATGAGCCACTGCACCCCCCAGCCTCATTTTTGTACTTTTAGTAGAGACGGGGTTTCACCATGTTGGTCAGGCTGGTCTTGAGCTTCTGATCTCGTGATCGGACTGCCTTGGCCTCTCAAAGTCCTGGGATTACAGGCGTGAGCCACCACACCAGGCCTCTTGGTCAGCTTTAGGGTGTTCGTGGACCATACAGGGACTTGGGCATGTCACAGACACCTGATCTTCGAAACGCATGGGTGCACATCACTGCAGGTCCACCATATGTGCCAGCTGGACTTTGCACCAGCAGAAGGGGTCACCTGCCTCTGCAGTATCTGGTGTACCAAAAGAGCAAACAGGTGTGTGACCCAAGGTAGGTCTGGGTCAGTCCCGTCCTCAGCCTGTCTACTCTGTGTGCCTGTGACTGGCAGGAGCTGCCGTCCCCAGATGCCAAGTGCATGGTGTGTGACTGTGTCCAGCAGGTATGCAGCAGAGGTGTGAGTGTGCCCCTGTGCGTGGCCTGTAGCCGGATGTGTGTGCCGGGGATGTCCCTCTGTGGGCCTGGCCTGGCCTTTGGGCTGCTGGGATGGCCTGGCTGAGGCAGGAACAGACAGGACCTCCCAACCTCCACATTCCTGAGCTGTGACTCAGGCCTATGGGGAGAGGATGAGTCACAGGGAAGGGAAGCTGTCCCACCCTGCGACCACATCTGAGGAACAGCAGGGAAACTGAGGCCGAGGTGCAGCTCAGTCTGGCTTTCCTGTGTAGCAGCCCCTGAATCTCAGGCATTGGGGGGGGGGCTCCCAAGGGACCCGAGATCCCACACCTGGGCTCAGGTAAGAGCTGGAGGGAGGGGCAGGTTTAACCCTTCCTCCTTTGGGCTGCCCTGGGAGGCGCGGCTCCCGCTGACACACAGCACGTGTGCCCACCCCAGGGACATGAGTCACAGCACCAGGCATGGACACATATGCTCTGTGGGTCCCGGCACATCCGAGTCACGCACACCCAGCCGTGTCCCCCGCTGCACCCACATCCACATCCGGATAAGCACACGCTTTGGAGTCCAAGCGCCCACCTCCTGTGCACACACAGCGCATCAGAGACGGGTTCCCGTGTCCTTGCACACGCGCGGGTGCCGGAGGCTCCGTGCACACACCTCCCAGACTGTGTGCGCGCCCCTTTCTGCCCTGCGCACCGAGACAGGCCGTCCTGGGGCCCCTGCAGCACACACCACGCCGTGTGCATTTGCACAGAGCCACACATTCGTGTCCACACAAGCTTGCGTCTCCAGTAATGCTCGTGTCTCCGTCTCTGTACCCACGAGTCCTCTGCCCACGGGCACACATGTGCGCCACACCTGGCAACCCGCACTCCGGTCGCTGCATCCCCTACCCTGGCTCTGGGCCCCGCGGACTGGGGCCAGCTGGGCCGGCTGCAGCCTCTGCCAGGACGGTCCCATTTCCGCGCCCCCGCGGGGCGGCCGCCAGGTGCAGGATCCCGGCCCCCGCCTGGCTGGGAGGGGGCGGTAATTATGCGGCCCCGGGGTCCCCGCCCCCCCCACGCGCCTTTCATCCCCGGCCACGCCCGTCCCAGGCCTAGATGCTCTCTACCGCCTCCCGCCCGGTCATTAGTCGGGGTCGGGGGAGGACCCAGCGTCCGGCGGGCAGGGCCCCGCGGGGAGGGCGGAGTGGTTGGTGCGGTAGCGAGGCGGCCCCGCCCCCGTCTCCATGGCGACGCCACACGGGGGCGGGGGCCGGGAGGAGTATCCGGGTGCAGGAGACGCGCGCCCCCTCCGAGACCGCAGGCTAGAAAGGGGGCGGATTAGCGACTGGGCCCACGCGGCCCAAGACAGATGCGCCGGGAGCAGGTACGGGGGACTCCGGCTGATCCCCGCGCCTCGCCGGGCTGGGGCGAACCCGGTGCATCGGCCCGGAATAGCAGCCTCGCGGCTATTTTGAGCCCCTCCGCTGGGGCCGAGGCGCGGGGGCGGCGGGAGGCTCGGGGTTGTCACACCGCTGCGTCCTCGCCCTGCGAGAGCGGGCCCCGCGAGGACGGGGCGCAGTGGCGGCGCAGGACTGGGCGGTGGAGCCCCCTCTCCCACGCGAGGCCGCGCGTGAAAGGGCAGCACCGGGCGCCCGACCCAAACGCCCTGGACGGAGCGAGGCCGCAGCGCCCCCTCGTGTCCGCAACGGGCAGCGCGCCCCGGTCGCTCGGGTCCCGCGTGGGCAGCGGCCATCAGGGGTGGATGACGAGGTCCCAGCCCCCTGGGACCCCCAATGGGGGCACAGGGTCGCGGTGAGACACGTGGGAGGCACAGGTGCACGCAGACGCAGGTAACCTCAGAGGCACAGGTACGGACACAGGTCCACACCCGAGACCCGGTTCACAGTGCTCCGAGCAGATGCAGAACGGCAGGTGTGCGCAGGTGCGCGGCCACGCCACCCTGGGAACCCCGGACGGCGGCGGGCGCTCATGGATCCCGCACCCAGGAACGGGCTCGTAGTAAGCGCTTAGTAACGAGGCGCTGGTAGAATGAATGAATGAATGAACTCGGTGGTTCACAAAACCAGGAAAAGGCAGAGGCTCACAGAACCAGGGAATGATTGGGGGGCGGGGGGCGGCAAGAATTCTGCAGGGGCCGCTGTGACTACACGGCATCCCCTCCAGCTCCCACCCCTGCCCCGCAGAGGGCTGCTCTGGGGCGGTGAACGGCCCACCCTGACTGCTCGGGCTGGGGGCAGATCAGAGAGAAAGGGCCTGAATTGCTCCCGGGCTGGGCACGCCCGGCCCGCGTCTGGGGCTCCAGTGGGTGGGGGGCCCCTCCCGCACGGACGGCAGGCGCAGAGGAGCTCAGTGCTGATGTCTCTCTCCGCTCCTTTAATAACCACCCTGCGTGAGTGGCTGACGCAGCAGTTGACTGCTGCTGACGGGGAGTGGGGGGCCGAGGCGCAGAGGGGGTGGCGATGAGTCACACAGCTGCTGCCTGGGGGAGGGGGTCCTTGAGCCCATGAGGGGTCCCAGGGACCTGGTTACTGCAGACAGTGTCTCTGGCTACCCCTGTTTGCTGGGTCACCTCGATTCAGTTGAGGGTGGGAGTGAGTCTGAGGCCGGGAGTGGGGCTGGGATTTCCCTGGGGTGAGCAGCAAAACGGGGGGCTCTGTACCCTCACTCCCCCACAGCTTGTCAGCAGAGGGTCAGCCCTCCTAAGACGATCCGGGGCAGAGAAGCAGGGTGCCGGCAGGAGGTGAGGTCCAGGCGAGGAGCAAGCGGTGGCCACAGAGGGCCCCCCAGAGGCTTTGGGGCGAACGAAGAGTAGGGAGTGACTGTCCTCCCAGAGCTGGGTCTCCAGATGGCGGAGGTTTTGAGACTCTCCCTCGCCCCGACCAGGCTCAGCAGTGGAGGCCCGTGGAAGTAGGGGGAGGACCCAGGTGGAGGAGCAGAGTGGGCCTGGCCACGCGTGGGGAGCGGAGTGGGCCGTGGGTGTGCAGCACGGTGGGAGGGGAGGCCGAGGGCCCGGCTGAGTGCTGGGGTGCAGCGGGGACGCGGGGTGTCTGCCTGCGCCCGACAGCAGGGACGCACAACACTGTCCGGCATGGCGAATGTGGGGGTGTGTACGATGCCTGGCCGTGAAGTCGCGGTTCCGGTGGGAGCTAGGCTTGGATCTGGGTTGGGGTCTGTAGGCAAACTGGGTTTCGTAAAGTTGGGGTGCACCAAAGTGCGGCAAAGTAGGAAGAATTGGGATTGCGAATATTGGGGTTCGCATGAATGGGGCTCTCTGTTGGGGTTTGGGTGGGATGGGTTGGTGGCAGGAATGGGGTACTGGGAGAACTGGGGCGTCGGTGGTATTGGCAAGAGGATCAGGACGGATGTCGGGGTTCAGATGAAGTTGGGATGTCTGAGAGCCAGGGCTTGGGTGCGTAGGGGGTCTGGGTAGGTTGATGTGTCAGGACAGCAGGAGCACAGGCAAAGTCGGAGTCCCAGTGACACCCAGCGGTTCCCACGAGGCCGGAGGCTCGGAACCCGGGCTAGAGGCCCATTTGTTCCCCGCCGCAGGCTAGGGGGCGGGCACGCAGAACTGGGTCAGCCCCGCCCCGCCGCGTGCCAGCCACGCCTCCCCGAGCGCGGACGGGGCGCTGCGGACCAGAAACGTGGCCAATCGCGGCGCCCGACACCAGCGCGCAGAAAGGGGCGGAGCCAAGATAGACCAGGCCCCCATCTTATGAATATAAGGCGCAGTCGCGGCCTCTGATTGGCTCCGGAGGTGTAGGGGGCGGGGCCAGGCGGCGCCTTATATAAGGCAGGGCTTCAGGGCGCCCCCCCCTCACTCGCGCGTTAGGAGGCTCAGGTCGTTGCGGTGTGCCGTCTTCCCGCTTGCGTCAGGGACCTGCCCGACTCAGTGGTGAGGGCCCTGGCGGCACCGGCTCGGAGGAGCTCGGGGCGGCGGGCGACCTGCGGCGGCCAGGCGAGGCGGAGCCGCAGCGGCACGCCCCTGGGAGGGGGCGGTGCCGGGGCGGGCCCGGGGTGGAGTCCGCCCCGCCGGCGGCGAGGGGCAGCGGGAGATTGGGCCGAGCAGTGGCCAGTGGGCCTCTCCCCGCCGGCCCGGGCCTCCGGTGACCGGGTTGCTGCTGCAAAATGGCGGCCGCGAGCCCGAGGCTGCGCCCAGCGAAATGGCGGGAGCGCCGAGTGCCCGGATGGAATGGCGCAGGGTGCGCACGGGGCGCATGCGCACGCGGCGGGGGCGGGGCCACGTGGCGAACCCAGTCTCCAGGGCCAGTTTTCCGGCCGTGGTGTTGGCGGTATCCAGTCACCAACGCTTTTGCTTCCCGAGCCGCAGTTTCCTTCCTTTCCCATTGTGGTTGAATGAGGGAAAGGACGCCCTCGCAAATCCTGGTTAGGCGTGCCCCGTTCTAATGTGGTTCCCTGTCTGCCATGTTCGTGCTTTGCCCCGAAAGTTTGGTCCAAGTTGTCACAGCCCCCAGTACCAGACTTCCAAGTGAGAGCCACTGGGTGGTGCTCATTCCCAGTCAATGAATATTTCGTGTGTCAGCACTGACCGCCCCCTTAAATAGCCATTTCTCTTAAATGCCAATTATCCTGCCAGGAAACCCTGCCTCATTGCTTCCGGGGCCGTCCCTTCCCGATTCCCGGCTGAGGTCCTGTTTATAAGTCAGTACCTGGCTCGAGGTGTCCCCTAGGACGGGGCGGTGTCCCTGACAGCAAGCCCACCAGTCTCAGGAGGCGTTTTACAGTGAACAGAAGCACCCTCTGGTCCAGCAGCCCATCAGCTGGTTGGGGTAGGAGTTGGCACCAGCTCCGAAAGGGGAGAAGCTGAGGGTGCAGTCCTGCCCAGGCACAACTGGAAGGCTGTTGGGGAAGGGAGACACCAGAGGTCTTGCCCATGGGGAGGACTGTGGAACTGGGTGCGGCCTGCCTTCAGTCTGGGGGGAGGGTGGGGCTGAGAACGACTGGATTCAGTGTGGTAAATCAATTTGAATTAAGAAGTCCTAGGTGGCTGGGTGTGGTGGCTCATGCCTGTAATCCCAAACCTTTGGGTGGCCAAGCCGGGAGGATCGCTTGAGCCCAGGCGTTTCAGACCCCATCTCTACAAAAATAAAAGCAAAAAATGAGCCAAGCGTGCTGGCACGACTGCAGTCCCAGTTTCGTGGTAGACTGAGGTGGGAGGATTGCCTGAGCCCAGGAGGAGGTGAAGGCTGCAGTGACCCGTGATTGCACCGCAGCCTGGATGACAGCTAGACTCCCCGCCCCGCCCCCCCCCCCAAAAAGTCCTAGGTGTGGGTTTGGGATAATGAAAAATAAGAAAAGTGATTTTTTAATATTTCCAGAAAAGAACATATGTCATTTACATAAAATAGGAAGAGGGGAGAGGTGGTGAGTGAGGACCCCTATTGAGGATTTCATTGGTGTCTGTCCCAGGCCGCCATGGCATCAGATGAAGGCAAGCTTTTCGTTGGAGGGCTGAGTTTTGACACCAATGAGCAGTCGCTGGAGCAGGTCTTCTCAAAATATGGACAGATCTCTGAAGGTGAGGCTGGTGCTGGGCCCGCGGCCCAGGGGGCTGGCTTGTACTCCTCCCTACCTGTAGGGACCGCTGGGTGCTGACTGCAGACCTCTCTCCCCTGCACAGTGGTGGTTGTGAAAGACAGGGAGACCCAGAGATCTCGGGGATTTGGGTTTGTCACCTTTGAGAACATCGATGATGCCAAGGATGCCATGATGGCCATGAACGGGAAGGTGAGGATCCGGGTGCTGAGCGGGAGCCCGGCCTGAGGATGGGCGCCCCCGCTAACCTGTGCCGCACTCTGTCTCCAGTCTGTAGACGGGCGGCAGATCCGAGTAGACCAGGCAGGCAAGTCGCCCGACAGCCGATCCCGTGGGTACCGCGGCGGCTCTGCCGGGGGCCGGGGCTTCTTCCGCGGGGGCCGAGGACGGGGCCGTGGGTTCTCTAGAGGTGAGTGCCATGAATGGGCCCCTTGGGGACGCTGTGAGGCACTACTAGTGGGAGCTGGTAACTCATTTCTCCTTCCTGTATGTGCAGGAGGAGGGGACCGAGGCTATGGGGGGAACCGGTTTGAGTCCAGGAGTGGAGGCTACGGAGGCTCCAGAGACTACTATAGCAGGTGAGGGGTGGAGTCGGCCTGGGCACGGGCGGCTGCGGGGTGGGGTGAGGATGGAGTCAGCCTGGGCACAGGGGTGGCTGTGGGGTGGCCAGCTTCAGGCCTAGGTCCCTGGGAGGCCTGAGAGGAGGCTGGCTGGGCAAGGAGCAGAAGTGGGAGGGGGCCCAGGCCGGGAGGAGAGGGGAGTGCTTAGAACAGTCGAAGAAGTGGGAGGGCCTGGGGGCACAGCTGGTGGGGGTTTTGGATTTCCAAGACTGCCCTGTTAGGATCCTTGCTGTGTTCCCAGAAGGGACGGCTGGCCTGGGGGCTGGCGGCTCAGCCTGTTGGGGCAGAGCAGAAGTAGATAGATTCTCCAGCACTCATTTGTGTGTGTTCCGCAGCCGGAGTCAGAGTAGTGGCTACGGTGACCGGAGCTCGGGCGGGTCCTACAGAGACAGCTACGACAGTTACGGTAAGTCACACTCCGAGGGCGCCACACTGCTGTGGCCTGCGGTGGGAGCTCGGTTCACTTTGGCGCCCTCTCCAAGCGACTTAGGCTGGACACTCAGACCTTGTCACTGAGCTTGCCCATAAAGGATGCATCTGTCCTCTCAGAGCCATTTCTACTGCAGGACACAAGAGCAAATGAGACCGAAAAGGCAAGGGAGAGTGAGGGCCCGCCAGGCAGCCAGCGCAAGTGCATGTGTGGCCGCCGGCCAGCCTCCCTCGGCTGTGGGGGGTGGTTGCTCCCCGGCCGCAGGCCGTGCCCGGTCTGGCCTCTGGGGTGAAGCTGCCTCTCGTCGCTTCAGTGCCTTTACACTGTGCCTGCTTCTTGTCCTCAGCTACACACAACGAGTAAAAACCCTTCCTGCTCAAGATCGTCCTTCCAATGGCTGTGTATTTAAAGATTGTGGGAGCTTCGCTGAACGTTAATGTGTAGTAAACGCACCTCCTGTATTCCCACTTGGGTAGTCATTTCGGTTCTGATCTTGTCAAACCCAGCCCGACCGCTTCTGACCCCGGGATGGCCTCGTTACAGACTTTTTTTTTAAGGAAGTGCAGTCTGTTTTTTAAGGGTTTTCAAAACATTTTGAAAAGCACTTCAGATTTCCTTTTTTCTTTTGACCACGAGCCATGACTTCCAAAAAAGTTGTCGGGGGTTGTGTGGGGTTTTGGTTTTTTAGTTTTTGGGTTTTTGGTTGTGTTGCCTTTTCTTTTTTTACTGGGGTTGGCCCCGTGACGTGGGTGCCCCATTCACTCCTCTCTGAGATCGAACGGACTGTGAATCCGCTCTTTGTCGGAAGCTGAGCAAGCTGTGGCTTTTCTCCAACTCCGTGTGACATTTCTGAGTGTAGCATGGTAGGACCCTGGCAGGCGTTGGCAGCAGCTGCCCTGGAGCCCCCGCCCGTGCGCTCATCTGTGCTGCGCACCCCGTGATAGATGTGCAGACGTCCCTGAGAGGTTCTTGAAGATGTTTTATTTATATTGTCCTTTTTTACTGGAAGACGTACGCATACTCCATCGATGTTGTATTTGCAGTGGCTGAGGAATTCTTGTACGCAGTTTTCTTTGGCTTTACGAAGCCGATTAAAAGACCGTGTGAAATGAACCTTGCTCTGACAATTCCCTTGCATTGCACAACACACTCCCTGCTGCAGGCTCCTGCAGCCAGACCTGAGCAGAGAGAAGGGAGAAAGGCGGAGGAGCAGCGGGGCTGCAGGCGCTCTGTGGGGCCTGTGGAGAGCTAGATGAGGGAGGCACAGCAGACTGGCACTGGTCAGGGTAGGGGAGCCAGGCCGGGGACGGGAGCGGGTAGCTCAGGCCAAAGGGCAGCCCCGGGAGGCTTCTGGCAATGGTGGCCAGAGGGCTGGACTCTGCGGGCAGCTTAGCAGGGACAGTGGACGTGCGCCCGACGCTGGCCTGGACTGCCTCAGTCTAGAAGCAGGCCAGAGAGCGGAGGCACGTGGCATCCCAGGGCGACCTAGCTAGTTCTGCTGTTGCTTCACGAGTTCTGAGCGTTCTCTGCTAGCCTATGGAAGCTGCAGCCCTCGGAGGACAGAAGTGTTGTGCGCCCAACAGAACCCTCTGAGACGCAAGCTGCTCCCTTGGCTAGCTCATATGTGGAAATAGCCCTGTAATTCGAGGTAACTCCTTCCGCTCGTGTCCACATCCCTCTTGTCGAGAGCTCATTGAAAGTCTTGTGCCCGGGGAATGTTCCTGTGACTGTTTTTTGTTTTTCCTTTTTTTAAACTAAGGTGGAACTAACGTCAGGCCCCGCCATTACACTCCCCGCGTGCAGCCAGCACAGCCTGAGCCCAGTCATGCCTGGCTCAGATGAGGTCCCTTAAGCAGGATCGGAGACCAGTGAATGCCCCCCGCCTTTTGGATTTTTTGCTTATCAACTGACCGTCCTTTCCAGACCTCTTAAGTCACGCTCTTAACTGTAGCTTTCTCTGATGTCTGTTGCCGCCATTAGTTTTTTTCCAGAGCCCACACTGGCCCACGCAGCTCCAGCCCACGCAGGCAGCTGGCTCTGGCTGCGTCCCCAAGGTGCAGGCCTGCCCTGGGCACGGTGGCCCGTGACGGAGCCTGAGGTCACAGCCCCGTGACTAGCCTGAGACCTTCCTAGGAGCTGTGGATGTTTCCGGGGAGGCTGGGAGGGGCAGCTGTGAGCCCTGTGGAGGACGTCGGGAGTAACGCTGCTTTGCTTTGGCAGGTTGAAGGGGCCCGGCCAGGACTCGGGGAAGGGTAGCCTGAGATCAGCGATGACCTCTGGGGTCACTGTCCCAGGAGGGACTTCACCTGGAACAAGAGCTGGAGGCAGCCGCTTGCCCGGAGGTTTGTCCCTTGTAAGTGCTTTTGGGAACAGTGGGATGTGGGCTGAGCCGTCCCGGGTGGCACCTAGTCGTTGCAGCGAGTCCTGCCGTCCCGCACCTGGGTACCGGGCAGCGCCTCCGAGAGCGCCTGGTCCGCCTGGTCCGCCGGCTGGAGCCCGCGCCTGTTCTCCCTCCCTCCCCGTTCCAGGAGGCGCCGCCAGAAAGGTGCAGGCCCAGGGCCTCAGATCGCTCCTGGAGGACCGGCTCCGGTGTGCTGGCGGCTTTGGGGGCGGCCAGACCTTGCCCACAACGGTGGAGCCCTGTGAAAACCGAATTTGAATAAAGGGCCTCGTGTGCACCGAGAAAGACGAGTCTGTGGTTTAGGGAGGGCTGTCGGGGTCGGCGCGGAGCCACGGGGAGAAAAGCCTGTGGACCTCGGTTCAGCGGACGAGGCCCGTACCCGACAGGGAAGACCGCGGGGGCGCGCCACAGCGGGGGTTCGCAGCGTGGAGACGCCGGCCGGGTGGCCGCGCAGGTGCTGTCAAACCCCGTCTCGGGCGGAGCCCCGGGGCACCTGCAGCAGGCTGGGGAAGGGGGCGCCTCCTTCCTGTGCCTTGGACACGGCCGAAGCGTCCTGAGTGTCCCCGAGGCCGGGAGGGAGGGGCGGGGATGAGCGGCCCGAGTTCCTGGGGTCGGCGCCCGCCCTGCGAACCCTCTTTCCTCGGAGGCCGCGCCCCGCGCCGGGCTGGCGTTCCTGGGTTCTGCCTGCCGCGCCTTGCCGGGGCTCCCACGGGCGGGATCCGCGAAAACAAGGCTTAGCGGCAGGCGTGCGAGGCACTCTGGGTAGCGCTCCGGCGCACCCGGCCGAGGCGGCGAGGGGGTGGGGCCGGGCATCAAGCTCCGCCCCTGCACCCCATTGGCTGGCATCGTCCCCGCGTGCCTGACTGACAGCCATGCGTAGGGGCGGGGCACCGCCACCGCTTCCACTGGGCCATGGGGCCGAGCGTGTTGCCGCCGCCTCTGCTGCTGCTTCTGCCGGTGCTGCTGCTGGCGGCGCTGCCGTGCGGTGCCGAGGAGGCCTCGCCGCCGCGACCCGCGCAGGCCACACTGTCGCCGCTACCGGCCGTGACGAACGGGAGCCAGCCCGGCGGCCCGCACAACAACACGCACGCGCGTCCGCCGGGGACGTCGGGCTCGGCGCTGCTGCGCTCCCTCTACGTGATCATGGGCTTCTGCGGCCTTGCCGTGCTCTACTTCCTCATCCGGGAGTTCAGGTGCGTCAGGCGCACGCAGAGCGGTCGCCCAGCCGCGGCCAATCAGCGCGCGCCTCTTGTGTCACGTGTGGGGGAGGGGCCTTCCTTGCTGGAGTGAGTGTGGGCGGAGTAGAGTCCACGTGACTCGCTCGCTCTTTAACATGTGGCTGGACTGCCGGTTGCCAAGCGTTGCAGCCTCTTAATTCGTGGATGTTCCAGATGGAGCCACCGATGCCAGAGCCTGCCGGGCAAGGGTCAGGCCCTGGCGGGGCGAAGGGTCCTTCTTGGTTCCTTGTCGCCGGCTGCCCATCCTTGCTCTTCTTTTCCCGCCTGCGGCCACGGCCCTTCCGGGGATCTAGATTCTTTTCTTTTGTGCTTCTACCCACTGAAGCTGAGCCGTCGCCAGGGTCGGCCGTGTTCCCGCTTTGGGTGCTCCCATAGCCGAGGAGGTGCGGTTGCGTCCCCAGACCCTCGCGGGGGCCCCCAGCCATAGGCAGCCCCTGGCCTACTGACTATTCAGGCTACCCCGGCTTCCCTGGCCTATGGCGCCAATCTCTTTCTGGCTCCTGACTACCCATTGTGGCTGCTTCTCCCGGGTGGGCTTTTATCACACATCGAGGACCTTACTCCTCTTGCCCATCACCACCATGGCATAGTCAAGCTGCATTTTATTGTTTATAACTTTTTTTTTGTAGCGATGGGGTCTCGCCATGTTGCCCAGGCTGGTCTCGAACTCCTGGGCTCAAGCGATCCTCCTTTCTCGGCCTCCCAAAGTGACGACGTTATACATATGAGCCACTGCGCCTGGCCGCGCTGCATTTTAGGGGCTGTGTGTAGAGCCTCCCCCGTGCTCCACGCCCCTTTCAGTGGAAGCATCTGCTGCCTGCTCTCCCCTGCATGTGTCCCGGGCCCTCCCTGCCTCCCCGGCTGCTTTGGCCGCCAAGGACTTGGGGCTGAGATAGCTTTCCGTTTCGTTGTCTTGGGCAAAGTCTCCCCACTGTGTGAGCCTCACTGTTTTCATCAGTGCAACTGATGTCCGCGTGCCTCTCTTAGGGTCCTGGCACAGGAGACACAGCGGGGCCTGCTGCGGACGTGTCTGCTCACTGTCACTGCCATGGGAGTGAGTGGTAATCATTTGGTGATTAGGACATGAAATAAACAGGCACAGGAAGAACAGGGGGGTCTGCAGCAGGGCTGGGGCAGCCGGGTGGAGGATGCCAATGAGGGGCCTGAGGGAAGGAGGCGGCATGGTTGGCAGGGAGGCGCACTGAGCGTGCCTGGACCTAATTGCAGATTGAAGAAGCCACAGCGGAGGCGATACGGCCTCCTGGCCAACACCGAGGACCCCACCGAGACGGCCTCGCTGGACAGCGATGAGGAGACGGTCTTTGAGTCTCGGAATCTGAGATGGTGTGCAACCCTTCCCAGCTCTGGGACCTTGGTGGGCAGGCTGGGCTGGAGACTCGGGAGGGATGGGGTGGTTCCTACGATCGCAGCTGACCGATGGGTGGTCAGGCCGTGGCCGCCCTGGGCAGGGCTTATCACTTCTCCCAGCCTACGTGGACCACCTTTTTTTTTAATTTAAATTTTTATTCATTTATCTTTGAGATGGAGTCTCGCTCTGTCTCCCAGGCTGGAGTGCAGTGGCTCAGTCCCCGCTCACTGTAGCTTCTGCCTCATAGGTTTCACGCGATTCTCCTGCCTCAGTCTCCCAAGTAGCTGGGATCACAGG
>PVKP010048470.1:0-14450 GCA_004027715.1 Plecturocebus donacophilus
GACCCCTACTGGGATAAGCTTCAGATATTTCAAAAGCTCCTTAAGTGAAATGCTTTATTTTCTGATGTTACAGGATAAACAAGATATACATATGGGTGGTGAAGTTTACCTACATACACGTTGTGCAGAGAAACCAAGCCTAGTACCTTTTCTTGGAAAAGATACCTGTGGGTTAGAGTGATATCTTAAGACTGACATCTTTCAATTATTGAGATTTAAATCTTCTAGTCTATATCCACTCTTCAGCTATTTTTAAATTTGGGGTCAATTAGTCATTTTTCCTTTCCTATTTTTTTATTGTAACCTTGGACTCAAACTGTGGAGCTTCCCAGGCACATGTTGCCATAGGAGACTCTATTTGTTGAGGGTGGAGTGGTTGTTTTTGGCAGGTTGGGGGAGGAGCAATTAATTCTAATAGGTATATAGTAAATTAAACACTTGGGTCTTTCCAGCCTTTTCTCTGTATTTCTGCTCTTTTCTATAAACTTCGTTCTCTCTCCAGATGACTCTCTAAGAGCAGAAAAGAAGGAGCTTTTAGAAATAATTCCCAGGCTATAGAAAAAGAAGTCCAGTGGGGCCTGGAGAAGGTCACTTAGGTCATTACTGCTCTTTTCAAAATATGTTTCCTAATGTTCTTGAGATTAGAAGTGACCCTTGGTGAAGACTATAGAAAGAAAAATTCCCTGGGATTTTTTACTAACCCATTCAAATATTTAGATTTTCTTATGAAAAGAAAGATATCTTTAGATATACCTTTAATTTCCATTCTGAACACCAGACTTATACATGTAAGAAAAGTATTTTGGGTGCTCCTTAGATTTTTATAGACAATTACATGGAAAAGAAAGAAGGAACGTATTAGATTTTGCCAATGAGTCAGTCAGGGCTAGAGGAAAAGTAACAGATGTAGTGTTAGATGAATAAGATATACTCCAAACACTTGAAAAAGAAAAATGAAACTCTGGGGAAACTCCGTAGATGTATCCGATCATCGTGCGAGAACCCAAGAGCATCTATAGGTGTTAAGGATGCACTAGTTGTCTTTTGACTTTGATTATTTGGCTGCAATTCAGGACCCAAGTCTTGATTCTATAGTTACTCCAAGTTCCCTAGAGCCAGAATAACTGGTTCCAGCATTAAAGACAAATGCTCATCTCAGAATCTTTGTCTTTTATCCCAGTGAGGCCGGTGCTGAAAACGGAATTCATTTTCACTTCCTGCTCACAACAGGAAGTGACATTGGTAAGCAGCTGTGAGGCTGCTGTTGAGTTCCACCCTACAAGGAGCAGCTTCTCAGCGGTTGGCGAACTAGTATACATCTGGAATGATGTTCCAATGACCTCAGAATTCCATAGAATAAATCAAAACATTGAAGTAATCACTTGGATAAACTCGTTCTGATGTAACTCAATTGCTGAGAATTATTTAATGGCCATTTTTGTGTTGAGTGATCCATCTCATCAAAACACGGTTAAATAGAAAACCGTCCTTCTGTTTGACATTTAAGGAGGATGGGGAGAGAGAAAGTGATCTGAACATATAAACTCGAAGGTGGCTTCAGAACTCAAGAGTTCTGTGGCCCAAAGAGTTTGACCACAGGATGTTTCCTAGGGCTCTGTGGTTGGGCATCATTCAGGATGAGGAGCAGCCAGTTTTATTGAGTAGGTGGGCTGGCTGGTGTACCCTCCAGGATATAGCAGACAGTGTTTCTCTTCGGAGGTAGTTTTCTGGAGAAACAATGCATTGGGCTTCTGAGCTATTTTTTAACAACTTGTTGCTGTTCTTACTGTACATTCTCTTTTGGGGTGAAACACTCCATTAACTTTGGTTTGACCTGGACCCCTTTCCCATTTTGGTTCCTGCTGACTTGCTGCAGTAACAGTAGTGTATGGAAACAGTACAGCTGTCTCTGCTCTAACCCTGTGTCTAGTTGCTGTGCATGAGATGGCTGTATCTGTAGGCATATTTGTGTTCCAGCACTGGTGTCCTCAACCCAAGCATCACTGCAGGCTGGACAAACGTCATTTAAGTCTTCACAGTACCCAAGGACTACTCAGGTCTCTAAGTATCAGCCTTTAGTGCACCAGGAGAAGGGTAGAGTTAATATGTGAGAAGCAGTACAAAGCCAGG
This sequence comes from Plecturocebus donacophilus, assembly GCA_004027715.1. Lineage (NCBI taxonomy): Eukaryota > Metazoa > Chordata > Mammalia > Primates > Pitheciidae > Plecturocebus > Plecturocebus donacophilus. The sequence continues at coordinate 2,131 of PVKP010048470.1, forward strand.
ATACATGACTTCTAATACTAAGCTCTGACACTTGCTATATGACCTGGGCAATTCTTATTATCTCTATGCATTCCCATTTCCTCATTTAAAAAGCGAGACTTTTGGTCAAGCACGGTGGCTCATGCCTGTAGTCCCAGCACTTTGGGAGGCTGAGGTGGGAGGATCATGAGGTCAGGAGTTCGAGACCAGCGTGGCCAATGTAGTGAAACCCCATCTCTAGTAAAAATACAAAAATTATTTTGAGCGTGGTGATGTGCGCCTGTAGTCCCAGCTACTTGGGAGGCTGAGGCAGGAGAATTGCTTGAACCTGAGAAGCAGAGGTTGTGGTGAGCCAAGATTGTGCCACTGCACTCCAGCCTAGGCAACAGAGCAAGACTATCTCAAAAAAAAAAAAAAAAAAGAAAGCGGGACTTTTAAAGCCAACCCTGCTTACTGCACAGGCTTTCTCCCATGCTCAACCGAGTTAAAAATGTGTGGAACTGTCCTGTAGCCTACATAATATAAAGCCCTCTTATTACAAGAAGGCAAAAAAAAAAAAGTTGATCAAAGAGTTTAAATGAACTATCTCAGACCTCAGAGTAGGCCGGGAACACTACTGCAAGTGAAATATAACAATTCATCGGGCCCAATGCTCTTGAGATTTTTCAACTGCTTGCAAATGTTAGGTCAGTGTGTATCCTGCACCTTGGGTGCTTTTTTGTAATATCTCTGGAGTTGTATGGATTGTGCTTCGATGGGGGAAATGGCAGAGTCAAGAGAGACATAATAAGGCTGTACCAAGATGTTGATTTCCAACTTCCCTACAGCCCTTCCAAGCAGATGGTTGGTGTGACACTATCAACAACCGAGCCTACTGCAACTATGACGGGGGAGACTGCTGCTCTTCCACGCTCTCCTCCAAGAAGGTGAGTGAGAGAACCTGGGGATGGGGGAGGCAGTGGTTTCAGGAATAAAGGCAGGGTCTTCGGCTAGCTCTCCTTCATGGTGTGCAATAAGGGGTTTGTATTCAACAATTAGGAGGGAATTATAATGAGCAAACATTGGAGCTTCTACATTGACAGAGTTAAGGGTAGCATAGGTTCTTAGACAACACCAGTTCTTTGTCAGTTCAGTGACTCTTTCAGAAAAGCCATGGTTTTGCTATGGAAGGACTCATACCTGTTTATCATTGGCCAAGAAACATTTCTGTAGGCAGGGAAAATAATCGTCTTTACCCCAGGGGAGGTAGGATTACCAACAAATTGCTATCCAGTTACTATCTGTCTTCATAATTACATTAATAATTTTATATAGTATGTTACAAGCATCTTGCAGATACATGTTAAATGGCTGCCACCAGCCACCTGAGCACTCTCTGGATTGTATCTTGAGCAATAATCCTTTCTTGATGCTCTTCATCCCTGTTACTCTTGGCTCTGTTAAATTAGCAGATAGGCTCAAGCTAAGCCTTATAAAATAGAATAAGCAGAAATGTTGTCATAATATGGGTAAAAAACCTAAGTGCTTCAAAGATATTTAAAGCTAGTTGGATCAATATGATAAATCTGAAATAAGCAAGTGATGGTATTTCCTTCCTTGGATGTGTCTCCAGGATAAAGCCACACCTGTCATAATCACCTACATGCAGACTTGAGTATTACATCTCTTACTTGCTAATATTAAATCCTCGCTCAAATGTGGCAGGCACTATTCTCACCACTTGTGTGAATTAGTTTATTTAATGCAGAGTGCTCAGGTGCTCATTATATCACTAATTTGGCTCTCTTTTGCTGTAAAAACCCATACATCCTAAACTAAGAGAAACAGATCAAAGGCTTGGACCACAGGTCAGAAATCAGGCCAGCTATCTCTATAAAGGAAGACAGGATAACTTAGGAAAAAATAAAAAAGTTCTCTCCCTATCTCACACTCTGAAAAGTCTAGTAATTGTCTGTAATAAATTTCAGTGCCTGTGGCCAGCATACACAGGAATTAGGATTGGAAGGGCACTTCACCCCTGTGTTGACTCCTAAATCACATTTTAAAGTAATGTACAAATATGCTGGAAAATTTCCCCACACAACCCCACCCATTCTCCAACCCACTTGCCCAATCACCAAGCCCATCTCTTTAGTGTACTTAGACCAGTATTGTATGTGATATGCCTATTTATTTTTATCTCATTCGATTGTTAATGCCCCAAACGGAAAAATCATTGACACTTGTATATCCCATCTCCCAAATGCCCAGTTTTCTCTGATGCTAGTTATGGACACTCAAAAGGTAGCATCTATCTATTTGTAGCAGTGCAAGCAGAAGAGAGTAACTTTTTCTGACTGTCTCTGGCATGGAGAAGAGATAGTTACATAGAAGGAAAGCAATACAGCCACAAACAGTGGTTGGGGAGATGCATTATTCTGCCAAGCCGATATATATCTTGGGGTCAAAAAAGCAAAAACTCATGCTTTATGAGTATGGCAAAGATGTTCCTATTGTCTCAAGAACACTGAGGAGTTGGTGTCAGAGAGCTAGTCCATAGCTAGTCTCAGCTTCCCATATAGCAGTGTCATTACCTTGAATCAAGTCACCTCACATCTCTTGCCCTTCCCTGTAAAGAGAAAATGCTAATGCTACCATTCATCTTTCCTACTTTACAGGGAAGGTAACCGTAACAGTAAGAGCAGTAGTTTTAGATAAGAGTGGCAACATTAGAACTGACAGTAGTTATAGATGCTTGGCAATATATAAGAGCTTATACTTACCATGTTATTTAAATCATACAAACACCCTCTCGGGTAGTTTCTGTTGTTCTCCCCAACTTATATGTGAGGAAAGTGAAGCAAGGAACGATTAACTTGCCTAAGGCTACATGGTGACATGATGTGTGAGTGAGAAACTGCGGTTTATTTCCGGTCTGTGATATTAGCACATAATTCCACAGTTCCTCTGGCACCAAGTGAGAAAAGTGAATGCTGGTTGCAAAGTATGAAGCTATCACAGAAATGCGCTATTTCAACTTCTCTTTCGTTCCCCTAGGTCATTCCATTTGCTGCTGACTGTGACTTGGATGAGTGCACCTGCCGAGACCCCAAGGCAGAAGAAAATCAGTAACTGTGGGAACAAGCCCCTCCCTCCACTGCCTCAGAGGCAGTAAAAAAGAGAGGCAGACCCAGGAGGAAACAAAGGGTGAATGAAGAAGGACGGTCATGAAGTGGAGGAAAGAGGAAGAGTATGAAGGATCTTACAAGAAATGCATGAGGATATTGATAGGTGCCTACTAGTACATCGAGTAGCCCAGTAGGGGAGAATCATAGGCAAAAGTTTCTTTAAAGTAGCAGTTGATTAACATGGAAGGGGAAAAATGATAGCTATATAAGGACCCTCCTCCCTCATTTATATTCTACTCAATCCTATCCTCAACTCTTGCCCTGCTCCCCACTCTACACCCTGCCAACTATTCAGTCCCACCCAACTTGTAAACCAATACCAAAATACTAGAGGAGAATTTGGCAGGGATACTCTGCTAATACTCATTTCGAATGGAGTGCCATCTTTCAGAGCTTGTCTGCTCTCAACTGGCTCTTTTTCCTTTTGTGTAGTCTCCCTTAAATAACGAAGTTAGTTATTCTTTATAAGTATTTAAACATAATTATATAAATATATATATTATATTTTTTGCTGTTTACTAAGCTAAAAATTATTCATTGTTCCACACATGCTGCTGTGAAGTTCACATTTAAAATGAATGCTGAGACTTTGAGGACAGAAAGGCAACTATTTTTCCATCTTTCTATGGATGAGGATTGGCAGGTTGAATGGGAAGTACAGAAGGAGAGAGAGTAATTACATGGAATTCTGGATGCTAGCATGTCAAGTTAATCATCTTTTTCTGTGACCTGGGAGCTGGGCCCATTTATGACCAAGGAGATGGGGAGTTAGAATGGTGGTACTAAGAGGCTTAGGAAGTTGGGTGTGAGTACCCATTGGTGATGGGTCCAGAACAACTAGATAATGGTTCTTGAATATCTGTCCACAAAGAATATATTAACTTGTGTCCACTTCTCAGAACTCTCAATTGGAGTTGATGAGACCCAGGATTCTCTGCACTTCCATATGTGCCTGTTCCAAGGGTGGCTGTCAGCCAGCCAGTCAACAAGTTTGTATTAGAGCCCATTCTCTGATCACCAGGATTACAGGAACTCACACGATCCTCATACTTGGCCTGTGGTCCCACTTCTTGTTAGAAGTCTCCAAGCCTGGCTATCACTCACAGTCACATGACCAAGTGTTGATTTTTCTGGGGAAAAAATATTATGGAAATGACACAGGGGAAAGGTGGGAGGAGATGAAAGCAGAGGCAGGAATGGAGGAGCCAAAGAGGACTATGGAGAAGTGAGCAGTCAGGGTTAAACTAAGGCCCAGGCATGAGGATGGAAGTGATCAGGGAAAGTCGGTCCTTGTTCCAAGTCTCCAAAGAAGACTCAAGTGGGTCCCTTGAGCAATGAAGAATCTGAGAGAAATTCTTGTCAAGTATCATGTACAAAATCTGTGAGAGAGATTTGACTTCAGCAAGCTATGAGAATACATGGAGCAAGGGTGACACTCTGTGGGGAGACAGAAGAATTTCTACTATTTAGGGTCCATTTTGTTGTTCTGACCCTTTCTTATCCAATACATGGACCGCACATGAAATGACCACATTAAGCCTCTATCTATTTACATCGCAGGGTCACTGGGATGTGGTCTATTTCAGTTACATTTTCTTGTAACGGTTTCTGGATTAGACCTTAGGGAAAGAGAATAAGGAGCCAATTTCTGTTTAATAGTCTAGTTTTACTCATTTTAGGAAGGCTGTGAGGCTTATCTCCCTTAAAGTTTCTTCGCCAATGGAAACCAAGAACAGATAAAATTTAGATCTCAGCCATGGTCTCTCTCCATCTTCTGCTCTTTTGCTTTGACCACGGTTTTTCTACTTTTCCCATCAACACCAGAGAAACAGTTTTGCAAACAGGAATAGAAAATGCCACCACAACTATATTATATATTCCCTATATTCTCATGTAGGGAAGAAGAATATCCTGAAAGGGAATAAAACAAGAATAAGGTGATACACCCATCATCTGTGGGTTTGTGGAATGAGGGTGTCAAAGTCATTGGGAAGAGGAAAGAGCAGAATTCACCCAATCAAAAAAAATCTTTGTCCTCTAATTTCTAGCATAAAGAAGATGTAGCTCAGATACCACTCATTGTCTTGAGTCATGCTTAGTGCCCCCAATAAGACAAACATATTTATTATTGGGATTCTGATAGGCTTCAGTATGCAAAGGACAATGAAAAAGTTTAGACACCCTATTTTGTTTTATAGGGGGAAATGTCCAAATTTCTGGAAGCGTGCTAAGTTCTGCCTTGGGGAATCCTACCTTGTCTGAGATTGAGGCAGAGGAATTGTTATCCTGGGCATTCCCCAGATCAGGAACATGGAGCCTGTGGTTCATGCTGGTGTGTGTCTGCGTGCAGTCTCTCCACAAGAGCAATAGTAAGAACATTTGCGTTTTAAACTTCATTTTAAAATATTTTATTCTCTACAATTCGCCACTGCTCTGGAAAGGCAAAAGGAAAGTTCCTGTTGTGTGCGAAGAGCCCCTTAGGCAATCAGGCTTCCCCGTCATAGTCGGTTGCAGCTATTCAGAGACAGCAGGTTCTTCCAGTCTTTGTTCCTGGGGCCTGAGGTTTTGAGCAACCCAGGTCACTGATGAAGTGGAAGGACTAAGACACTGTGGTCACAGATCCCAGTGACACAACTAACACTCCATGTGATGGTCCACATTCTGCTGCTCCTATCCACCCATGTGGTCATTGAGAGCCTTTCTCAGAGACTCTTCTGTGTGTTTGATTGTGCCCAGGTGGCGCAGGGCTAGCTGGCTCTAACGACTAGCATGACAGCCTCCAATCAGAAAGGCAGGCAGTAGGACAGAGTGAGGAGAATGGGCAGATGCTGGCAGAAATGAAAGTGAAGGGATCATGAAAGAGCTCTTCCTGATTCTCTTCTTCTCTTTCTTTCTATTACAAGGCATTGAACTTGGCACTTCCTCTATTCTTTTGTGATCACTATTGAGTGCATTAGTTAACACCCAAGGGGATGGCTTGACTGGGGATGTAGTGAAAGGAGCTGATCTACTGTAATGTAATGTCAAACAGCTACAGCCAGTTATTTTGTAAGACTATAAGATGTTCATTAAAAAATCAGCACACAAAATGTGAAGTGTCTTTGGTGTCTCTTGATTTAAATCATTTCATCACTTTCTAATCACTTTCTGTTGTCTTGTGCCAGGTCCATGCAACAGTCATTATTTATTTGATTGATTGGTCGTTTCTTTTAGTCATTTTAAAACCAGTTATTAAGTAAATAGGATGTGTAAGGAAGATGAACATGAAAGTTCATAAGAAGACATGGCATATCTGAAAGTAGAATGTGAGGCAGGAATGTCCAATACCTCATGAGTTTTGAAATAATTTGCAAGAATTACTTGTAGTCCAGAGGAAGTAGGGCTCACTTCTGGATGCCAAAGGTAGGCAGCATTTGGAAGATGGTTGGGGAAGGATGCATGTGACCTGACAGGTAGAAATGAGGGTGGGGAGAGGAGAGTCCAGGCAAGGAAAACAACAGGGTTGAAGATGTGGAGGTAGGAAAGGGATAGGCTGTGCATTTTGGAACATCAGTGAAGCATCCAGCTTAGCTGGAAGGTAGAACTAAGCTAACATGTACCATACATTTGGTAAATACAAAATCTTACTTAATTCTTACAACAGATCTGCAAATAGCATATTCTCACTTCACAGATGAGAACACTAAGCCCCAGACTGGTAAGGAAAGTTCCTCAAGGTCATATGAAGGGAGTTAGCCTGGTTCTGTGGGACGCCAAGATGTTAGAAGGAAAAGAAAAATTGTGATTAATAGGATGAAGAGAGGTGAAATGAAATGTCAAGGATGATGCCTTTGCATTAAATACATAATCTGAAAGCTTCCAGCCCTGACAGAAAAGGGAAGCTAGCAGGAGCAGGCTTTTAAAGAAAGAGTATACATTTGCTCTCTCAATAAACTCGGGTTGAAAACCAGATACATAATTAGCTGGAAATGTCATCTAAAGTAGTGTTCAGCACCCTAGAGGAGTCTTCTGCAGTTGGGGCCAGCTTGCAGAGTTTTCTGGCCATGCCAGTCACCACCTGGCTGCTTGAAGGGCTGAGCAGATATCTCAGCATACCTATGAGGCATTTGGAAAGAACTGTGAAATAGACAGTTGGAAATGTGTGCTTGGAAATTGGGAGAGAGGTTTGTGGTTAGACATAACCATTTGGGAGAGAAAAAAAGCATTTTCTTTATGGTTCGCAAAGTGCTTTCATACGCTTATGGCTACCCACAGTAGGCAGAGCAAGGTCAGTTTTGGTTTTTTTCTTTTCATTTTACAGATGAAGAAACTGAGTGTCTGTGAGGTTACAGGAAAATTTAAGTTCACATATCTAAGTGCAGGTTGGGGTGGGAATCCAAGTTCTCTGTCCCCAAATGTAATGTTTTCTATTGCACAGCATTCACCCAGTTCCATTTGCAATGGGAAAGTTCAATGTCTTTTGACCGGTTTATGTTTCAAGGTGCTCATTGCTTTCCTTGTGGCTTTCTGAGTAGCTGAGCCTATTTTCTCTCCTGCCTGTTGTTTCTAGCAAATGGTAGAAAAACTGAGGGCAAACCTTCCTGAGCACCCTTCCAGGGCCCTCTCTCTCCTCATGCCAGGCCCTGAGTATAAGCAGATGCCCTTGCACATACCAGTTAGGCCAGCTGGACAGAAATGTCTGGCAAGGCTGCCTTTTCCTTAATAGCTTCCCTGGGGAGAGTCCTGGACAGAGACTTTCGAGCTCTGGTTTCCATTGACTGACAAACTTAAATGACATGATGAGTCATCCGTCAGCTGGGAGACTCACTACTCTTAGTTTCAGGCCATCCAGATGATGCAGGGCTCAGGGTAAGGCTGGGTGAGGTAATGAGAAGGGCTCTAGGGCGTCTCTGAAGCTGAGTTTGGACCATTTCTTATGTCATTCCAGGAAGACCATTGAAATACTCCTAGTATTTCAGGTTTCTCAGTGGTTAGGTTAGAAGAAAAAGATGGTAGTGGTGAGAATCCTGTATCCCATAATGGTCCGTGCCCATAAAAGCTTCTACATGTGCCTGGGATATCTGGCCTGGCAAAATACAAGACTGTTTTAGAAAATAGATGGTTATCCAGTTGATCATGGATGGGCATTTGGGTTGGTTCCAAGTCTTTGCTATTGTGAACAGTGCCACAATAAACATACGTGTGCATGTGTCTTCATAATGGAATGATTTATAATCCTTTGGGTATATACCCAGTAATGGGATTTCTTGGTCAAATGGTATTTCTAGTTCTAGATCCTTGAGGAATTGCCACACTGTCTTCCACAATATTGAACTAATTTACACTCCCAACAGTGTAAAAGTGTTCCTGTTTCTCCACACCTCTCCAGCATCTGTTGTCTTCTGATTTTTTAATGATCGCCATTCTAACTGGCATGAGATGGTATCTCAATGAACAGAAAACCAAACACTGCATGTTCTCACTCATAAGTGGGAGTTGAGCAATGAGAACACATGGATACAGGGAGGAGAACATCACACACCGGGGCCTGTTGGGGGAGGGGAGCTAGGGGAGGGATAGCATTAGGAGAAATACCTAATGTAGATGACAGGGTGATGGAGACAGCAAACCACCATGGCACGTGTATACCTATGTGACAAACCTGCACGTTCTGCACATGTACACCAGAACTTAAAGTATAATAATAATAAAAGATGGTTATTCTCAAGTCTGCCATCATGTGAGCCTACCTGAGACTCAACATCTTGTCCAGTCAGAATTCAGCCTGGTGGTCAATACACTGTGGTGTGTAATTTGCTACATTTGGCTCCTTGCTGAGGATGGTTTGGTTTTCATTTTTAATCTGGTCGTGCCACTCAATCTTTAGGTTACATTGCTATGTGTTAGTAAGAACTAGTGTGACAATGATGAAGTACATTCTTAAAAGAAATCTACAAGTCAAATGTGGTTAACATTCCAAATGAGTACAATGAAAACCTTTCTAAGCCCTGAAAGGTAGTTCTGAGTAATGGCGACAGTTCAGATTAACTACAATTTGCTAATGTTCTTCAAATCCAACTTTCTTCTAAGGATAATTTAATATAGACAAGCTTCCTTTGTCTCTGTCTACACAAAAGTCACATATTAAAATGCAAAAGAAATAAGAAAATAAAGGGACAGTGTTGACTTTTTAATGACTACCCATTATGTTGCATCAATGTGCCCTTCCTTCCTTTGGGTGACTGCTATCTGAAGGCAATTGCCGGTTTAAAAATGTTTCTACACATACATGTCACATTTAAATCTCACAAAAGGCTGTCAGAGAATTTCCCCACACCACAATTTAATACATACAACTCAAAGTGCTTTCTGAATGGTTAGGCAAGTTATGTTAGGGTGCAAATGACTTCCAAGTAATGATGTTGTAGGTAGTGAATCAATAACCATTAGAATAATCTGTAAGAAAATTTCTGCATCTTTTTAGAATGTCCAAGTAGTCTTCACAATGGGAAAATACTGCTTATTAACTCAACATTGTTCGTGCTTTCTCTGCCTTGGGAGGTGACCTGGCACAGTGAGGCTGGAGTCAGGATGACTGAGCCTGGACCTAGAAAGTCAACATGTAGGAGGTATTGGTGATTTGTGAGCCATGGGCAGCAGCATAATGATCTGCAAGGATTAAAACTACAAAATTTCAAAGCTTACAAATCTGAATTTGAATTCTGGGTCCATTACTCACTAGATAAGTCATCTAGTTACTGAATGTCTCTGAGCCTCAGTTTCCTTAATAGCTACTTTCACAAGACCAAGCCCAGCATAGTGGTTAAGCAGTGCCAGGCAAGAAGGGGTTAAAGAGTGATTGATGGAGATGATGTGTATAGCGTACTCTTTCAAAAAGTTTGCAGCCAGGGGTGGCAGCTCATGCCTGTAATACCAGCACTTTGGGAGGCTGAGGTGGGAGGATTACTTGAGGTCAGACGTTTGAGACCAGCCTGGCCAACGTGATGAAACCTCCTCTCCACTAAAAATTCGAAAATTGAGCCCGGCATAGTGGCACACACTTGTAGTCCCAGCTACTCAGGAGGCTGAGAAAGGAGAATCACTTTGACTTGGGAGGCAGAGGTTGTAGTGAGCAGAGATTTCACCACTACACTCCAGCCTAGGCAGCAGAGCAAGACTCCATCTCAAAAAAAAGAATGGCTGGGCACGGTGGCACATGCCTGTAATCCCAGTACTTTGGGAGGCCGAGGTAGATGGACCATGAGGTCAGGAGATCAAGACCATCCTGGCCAACATGGTGAACACTACCAACTCTACTAAAAATACAAAAAAAAAAAAAAAAAAAATTAGCTGGGCGTGGTGGCATGTGCCTGTAATACCAGCTACTCAGCAGGCAGAGGCCGGAGAATTGCTTGAACCAGGGAGTCGGCGGTTACAATGAGCCGAGATCACACCACTGCATTCCAGCCTGGAAACAGAGCAAGACTCTGTCTCAGAAAAAAAAAAAAAAAATTGAATTGACAGTGAAGAAAGGGAGGAGAGGGGAGAATTACCCTTTTGTGACTTTGACTTTGAAATTCTCAAACACCATGCTTCTCTAACCTTAGAGAGACTAAGATGTGTACCATCATTAGTTATGTTCTCAGGACAGTTAGAACAGATGGAGACTCCTAAGTGGTTTGGCTGCCAGGAGATGTTCTATCCCACTGATTCGGAAAGAAGGAAAATTGATCTGTAAGGTAAAGGTGGTAATGTGTGGAGCTGAGGAAAAGGAAGTGGGCTTGGGGGAAAATTTGGAGGTGGCAGAAATGTTGGTAAACTTAGCTGGAATATGCCTGTAAAGTTGCATTAGCTATGTATGGAACACTGGTTATTTTCTTGAAAAGGCAATTGAATTGCTGAATTTATCGTGTTATGCAATAGTACCATCCAGTGCAACTTTTGACAATGATGGAAATGTTCTACATCTGCATTGTCTGATGTAGTAGCCACTAGGCACTACAGGTTGCTCTCTAGCCCTAGTGACTGATGAGACCAAAAAACTGAATTTTAAATGTTACTTAATTTCAGTGGGTTTAAACAGCGACATGTAGCTAACCATGTCACTGGCCAGCACAGTTCTAAAGCATCACACACACATATATAATTCAACTTGCTTTTAAATCATGCTACTTAACATCTCATGGCTAACGTAAGGTTATATCATGCTCAGGTGGATATTTTGGGTTATATTATTCTAGTTTGAAAAAGTAAGTTTAATAAATGATCTGCAAATTAGACGTCCAATTGCCTGAAACCATAAATTAAAAAGCAAACACAAAGATCTCCTGCTGGCATGTAGCTTTCATAAAGCCATTTGTTTTTAGTGGCTACAATAAGTGGTAATTCCTGGGATGCTAACTTTGGGAAATCAGACAGTGACTGAAGAGCAGTGAAGCACTTAACAGAAATGAGACATGAGAAATATGGAGAGAGGTACAGAGAAGCCCCAGATGGCACATCCAGTAACTGGCAGAGCCAGGATTTGGACCTCGTTGTCTGGTTCTAGGGTTTGTGCATTCACCCACCATGCTCTATTACAACACTCCATTTCCTGAGAAACCACACACATAAATCACTGTACTTAGTTTTGCAGGTTCTCAGGCTTGAAAGGGTCTCCAAAAGTCCATTGTTATTCACTATAACATTCCTTCCAGTAAGTTGTCCCCCTTCATTATGAATTCACCTCATATTAAGGAACTCACTATGTCCCAAAGCTATATGTTTCATAGCTGGCCTTCTCTGATTTTAATGAAGTGAAAAATACTCACATAGCTGATAGTATCATTATTTTAGTCAATATATTTTTGTTGAACTATTACATCCCAGGCACTAGGGATACAGTAGTGAGTAAAATGAAATCTCTGTCCTCGAGGAACTTGAAGAGAAGTTGAAGGAGACAGATAATATGTAGTAAGTATGTATGCCAGCTGTTGAAGGTTGCTATGGAAAAAAAGTGCAGTGAGTGGGGATAAGGAGTGTCAGGGCTGCAAAGGAGCTGGTTCACATGGGGAAGGTCCCTGGATGCTTCTTGGAGATGTGAAGGGAGTGAGGAAATGAGCCAAGGGATACCTGGGAGGGAGAATGAACCGGGCACAGAGAACAGCAAACATGAGATGGGAGAGACCTTCATGTGTGCGAGGAAGAGCATTGAGG
>PVKP010048471.1:0-14469 GCA_004027715.1 Plecturocebus donacophilus
GCTGCTACTACTTTCTTTTCTCTCCATGCCAGCTCTTTCTTGGAGCAGTCATCTGTTTCCTTTGCTGTAACTGTGCAGATTCCTTAAACGCTGTGTCTGTGGCTTATCTTCTAGCCCAAATATATTTTTGTCTGTCTGTTGGATATTCCCATGTGAATAGCCCATTAATATTTTGTGGCAGACGTTATTTTCCTTCACTTACCTCTGCTGTCGAGGGTGGGAAAAACAACATACTTATTTTCCCAATCTCCCTTGAGGTGAGGTGTGCACGTGACACTGGCCAATGAGACATAGCAGAAGTCTGCCGGAGGCTTCCAGGGAAGCTCTTGTTTTACCCATGTATTTGATTCCCGCTTCCTCTCTTCTCTCTGCCTGGAGTTACTACGGGAGGCCTGGGCATGTGCAGCCATGTTGTAATCCCAGGAGGAAGTGCCCAGAGAAACACGGAGCTCCCAGTTCTGACTTTGTCCACCTGCTGAACCCAGATCAGTAGTTACCCACCTTCAGATTTTTGTTTTGTGAAGAAAAAAAAAGCCCCTTTTCTCTAAAGCGCTCTTTGTTTGGTGTTCTATCATTTTTGCCGTCAGGATGGTCTCTAACCTAACAAATTGATACTTGTCTAAAGTTGACCTCATCTTTTTCAGCCCTGCTCCCCATTAGTTTCTCCTTCTCGCTTTCCTATTTTATTTATGACATCATGACTTCCTCATTCTGCGTTTTCCCTTTCCTATGCCCTCTTCCACATCTAACCAATCACTGGTTGTCTTAACTTTCATATTCCACTTTTATTTCAGGGCCTTAGCATCTGGATCTCCTCGTTGTTTTCTGTTTCCAGTCTGGAAAACATGACATAGTCAAGTCAGCTTTGTCTTAGGATCAGCCAGACTTGGTTTCAAATTCTGTCATCTCTACCTCCTAGCTATGTGATCTTGGCCAAGTTATTAATCTTTCTGAAACTGTTTTCACATCTTCAAATGAGATTGCCAGTGCCTACAGTAATGGCTGTGTTGAGGTGTTTGAGCTAATGCAAATGTTGCATGGTCATCTCTAGAGAGAAAATGTAGTGTACAGATTAAAAATTTAGGAGCCAGACTGTATAGGCTCAAACCCCAGCGTTAATTTTATTGGTAGTAGTAACTTTGGGCAAGTTATTAAGTTCTAGTAGTGGCTTTGTAGATTAATTAGGATTTTCCTCATAGACAATCTTGAATGTGAATACTGGCAGTTTTACTTATTCTTTCTGATTTTTATATCTTCTATTACTTGTTTCTCTTGCCTCATTGCATTTGCCAGGAATGCCAGGACAAGGTTGAATAGAAGGGTTGAGAATGATGCTCTTGTTTTGTTTATGATCTTATAAGAAATAGTTTGCTGTTTTGCCACGTTAGTTGTCTTTCATATTTTGTTTTGTTTTAGCAAATTCCCTTTTCTGAAATTATTGGGATGATTAAATGATTTTTTCTTTTTTATTCTGTAAATATAGTGAATTTACATTGACTGAATTTCAAATGTTAAGCCAACCTTGCCTTCCAAGAATAGATACTACTTTGTCACCATGCATTATACTTTTTATATATTACTTTATTCAACTTACTAATATTTTATTAATGCTACTTTCATGTCAATTCATGAGGGATATTAGCCTATAACTTTCTTTTCTTATTTTAGTATCAGGATTATTCTGACTTCATCAAATGAATCAAGAAACATTTGCTTTTTTTCCTATTTTTTCCCTCTATCTTTAAATGAACTTATCTAAGATCGATGTTATTTATTTTACAAATGTCTTATAAATATCATGTGGGACAGGAGTTTTCTATGTGAAAAGCTTTTTAATGACAAATTTAAACTCTGTAATAGAGGACTGTTCAGATTTTCAGTTTCTTTTTGTGTCTGTTTTGATATGTTTTTTTCAAGGAGTTTGCCGATTTCATCTAAGTTATCAAATTTATTGACATAGAGTTGTTCATACTATTCCTTATAATCCTTTTAATGCCTTTAGGGTATGTATTATTGGTCTGTCCTTTGTATCCCATGTTGGTAATTTGTGTCTTTTTAAAATTCATTCTTACTAGAAGTGTGCTGATTTTTAAAATCTTTTAAAAGAACCAACTTTTAGTTGATTTACTTTGTTGTTAGAGAAATTTATTGATTTTTGCTCATTTTTTTTCCTTTTTTCTCCTTACTTTGGGTTTAACTTACTCTTCTTTTTCTGGCTTCTTAAAGTAGAAACTTAGATGGTTAATTTTAACCTTTCTTCTTTACTAATATAAGCATTTCAGCTACAATTTCTCATGATGAACATAAAGAAGGAAGCACAAGTATTTTGTTACTCAGTATTTATAAACTGAAATTGTTTCTGCTGGAGAAGAACAATTAATCAAGCTGATACTGGGACCTCTTGATTCCCTCAGTCTCAAGAAGATACTTTGCAATGTGGTGAACAATATCCTCAACAACATTTCAACAGCGATTCAGTAGTGAGTTTCATAGGGCTCTTTCAATAGAGCATAATTCTAAAGGGACATTAAGGAAGTGTAATTCTGCTAGGTGACCAATATAATGTACAGTTTTCTAGTGACCTGATTTAATCCAAGGAAAGACTTTAGTATATTTTTGAAATAGATGGACTGTTTTTCTTTATGGAAATCCACTATAAATATTGTTTTTCACATTTGAGCCATTAGTAATGATTATGATTGGGGTGCAGTGACTTTGAAGTAGTATTTTCCAATAGATACCTGGAATTACTCTATTCTATGTTGTTGGTTGAATGAAGAGTAATAGGACTTTAGTGTCAGCCAAGCTGGGGGAAAATTACATTCTTGTTTGGCTATCATTTGACCTTTATGTACCACTGCTTTATTTCATTTCATGTATCATTTGGTAGCCAAACAAGAATGTATGCTTTAATGGTGGTCTATCTCTTCTCTGTGAGGATGTGGGGGCAAGGGTGTATTCTCAAGGAGGAATATTGGTGCGACTCTAACAATTAGACCTGTGGGTCAAGAGCCCACAGGTAATGCTACAAAACATGGCCCCTCTAATTGCAACTGTGGAAACCAAGGGACATAAGTTAATTACACTGAAGTAATCTTAAAATGCTTAGCTGTGAGTGAAATAATTTTCTAAAAACACTTTCATTGAATAAAATTGATTGTATAATGTAAGCATATCAAATAGGATGACTTGCTGAATAGAAGTATTACCTTTTTATTTGAAACAGCGTCTTACTCTGTTGCCTAGGCTGGAGTGTGGCATGATCTCAGCTCACTGCAACCTCTGCCTCCTAGGTTCAAACAATTCTCCTGCCCCAGCCTCCCTAGTAGCTGGGATTACAGGTGCCTGCCATCGTGCCTGGCTAATTTTTGTATTTTTAGCAGAGACAGCATTTCACCATGTTGGCCAGGGTGGTCTTGAACTCCTGACCTTAGGTGATCCGCCCACCTCGGCCTCCCAAAGTGCTGGGATTACTGGCTTGAGCCACTGCGCCCAGCCAGAAATACTGCTTATACATTGGTGAAAAGTTCAAGAACCACCCCCACCTTAATTAAAGGGAGAAATAATTTTTGTAGGCCCTTAGAAAAGACTTAATAGTTGAGATGTTGAAAACAAGTAGAAAAGACCTTTGATGGGAAGCAGATATTATTCACAACTTAGTAATTTGATTGTTGGTGTTATGTGAAATTTCAATTCTGTTTAAACCCCAAATGAAGACATTAATGTTTTCCCTTGTGTTTGGGACAGCCTTAGAGCAGCCTTATTCTTCTAGTCATTAATTTTTCATTTTCATTGAGGCACAATTGACAAGGAAAAATTGTATATACTTAAGATGTATGACTTGTTGCTTTGATATGTGTATATATTGTGAAATAATTGCCACAATCAAGCTAATTAACATATTCATCACCTCATATAGTTATCTGGTATGTGTGTATGGTGAGAACCTTAAGACCTACTCTCTTAGCAAATTTCAAGTATGAAATACAGTATTGTTAACTACGTTTGCATTGTTATACATTAGATCTCCTGAATGTATTCACATTTTAATTTTTATTTTATTTTTTGAGATAGGGTCTCACTCTGTCACCCAGGTTGGACTGCAGTCGCACAATTGTAGCTAACTGCAGCCTTGAATTCCTGGGCTTAATCAATCCTTCTGCCTTGACCTCCCAAGTGGCTGGGACTATACACAGGTGGTAGGTGCCTGTTTCTAGGAGTCTGAATATTTTAGATTCTACATGTAAGTAAGATCATGCAGTATTTGTCTTTCTGTGTCTGGCTTGTTTTAGTTACCTGTTGTCCTTTAGTTTCATCCATGTGTTGCAAATACCAAGATTTCCTTTATTTTTAAGACTGAATAATATTTATTGTGTGTGTGTGTGTGTGTGTACAGACACACACACACACACACACACACACACACACACACCACGTGTTATTTTTCCATTAATCTGTCAACAGACATTTAGGTTGTTTCTGTATCTTGGTTATTGTGAATAATGCTGCAATAAACAGAGGAATGCAGATATCTCTTTGAGATACTCATTTTATTTCCTTTGGATATGTACCCAGACGTGGACTTGCTGGATCATAAGGTAGTTCTAACGTTAATTTTGAGGAACCTCCATAAGGCTTTCTATAATGTGTCTGTTTTCGTGCTGCTGAGAAAGATATTACCCAAGATTGGGTAATTTATAAAGAAAATAAGGTTTAATGCTCTCACAGTTCCATGTGGCTGGGGAGGCCTCACAATCATGGTAGAAGGTGAAAGGCATATCTTATACTGGTGGCAGGCAAGAGAGAGAATGAGAAACAAGTGAAAGAGTCTTTCCCTTATAATACCAACAGATCTCGTGAGACTTATCCACTACCACAAGAACAGTATGGTGGAAGCTGCCCCCATGATTCAATTATCTCCCACCAGGTCCCTCCTACAACACATGGGAATTATGAGAGCTACAATTCAATATGAGATTTGGGTGGGACACAGCCAAACCATATCATTCTGCCCCAGCCCCTCCCAAATCTCATGTCCTTACATTTCAAAATCAATCATGCCTTCCCAGCAGTTCCCCAGTCTTAACTCATTTCAGCATTAACAGAAAAGTCCACAGTCCAAAGTCTTTTCTGAGACAAGGCAAGTCCCTTCTGCCTACGAGCCCGTAAAATCAAAAGCAAGTTAGTTACTTCCTAGATACAATGGAGTTACAAGCATTGGGTAAATATAGCCATTCTGAATGGTGAAATTGGCCAAAATACAGGAGCTACAGGGTCCATGCAAGTCCAAAATCCAGGGGGGCAGTCAAATCTTAAAACTCCAAAATGATCTCCTTTGACTCTTTGTCTCACATTCAGGTCATGCTGATACAAGAGATGGGTTCTCATGGTCTTGGGCAGCCTGACCCCTGTGGCTTTGCAGGTACAGCTTTCCTCCTGCCTGCTTTCAGGGGCTGATGTTGAGTGTCTATGGCTTTTCCAGGCACACAGTACAAGCTGTTGGTAGTTCTACCATTCTGGGGTTTGGAGGACAGTGGCCCTCTCCTCACAGCTCTACTAGGCAGCTGTAAATTTAGTCCCTGTATAGTAGGGATTCTGTGTGGGGGCTTTTCCCTTCTGTACTGCGGTAGCAGAGCTTCTCCATGAGGGCCCTGCCCCTGCAGCAAACTTCTGCCTGGGCATCTAGGCATTTCCATACATCCTCTGAATTCTAGGAAGAGGGTTTCAAACCTCGGTTCTTGACTTCTGTGCACCTGCGGGCTCAACACCACATGGAAGCTGCCAAGGCTGGGGCTTTCACCCTCTGAAGCCTCAGCCTAAGCTGTACCTTGGCCCCTTTTAGCCATGGCTAGAGTGGCTGGGACAGCTGGGACACAGGACACCAAGTCCCTAGGCTGCACACAGCAGAGGGGCCCTGGGCCCAGCCCACAAAACTGTTTTTTCCTCCTAGGCCTCTGGGCCTGTGATGGGAAAGGCTGCTGCAAAGGTCTCTGACATACCCTGGAGACATTTTCCCCATTATCTTGCTGATTAACATTTGACTCCTTGTTACCTATGCAAATTTCTGTAGCCAGCTTGAATTTCTCCCCAGAAAATGGGTTTTTCTTTTCTATTGCATCTTCAGGCTGCAAACTTTTATGCTTTGTTTCCCTTTTAAAACGGACTGCTTCTAACACCACCCAAGTCACCTCTTGAATGCTTTGCCACTTTGAAATTTCTTCTGCCAAATACCCTAAATTATCTCCCTCAAATTCAAAGTTCCCCAAATCTCTAGGGTAGGGGCAAAATGCAGCCAGTTTCTTTGCTAAAACATAGCAAGAGTCACCTTTACTCCATTTCTCAACAAGTTCCTTATCTCCATCTGAGACCATCTCAGCCTGGATTTCATTGTCCATATCATTATCAACATTTTGGGCAAAGCCATTCAACAAGTCTCTAGGGAGTTCCATACTTTCCCACATTTTCCTGTCTTCTTCTGAGCCCTCCAAACTCCCAACTTCTGCCTGTTACCCAGTTCCAAAGTCATTTCCATATTTTCAGGTATCTTTTCAGCAGTGCCCGACTCTCCTGGTACTAATTTACTGTATTAGTCTGTTTTCATGCTAATGATAAAGATATACCTGAGACTGGTTAATTTATAAAGGAAAAAAGGTTTAATGGACTCACAGTTCCATGTGGCTGGGAAGGCCTCATAATCATAGCAGGTGAAAGGCACGTCGTATACTGGTGGCAGGCAAGAGAGAGAATTAGAACCAAGTGAAAGGGATTCTAATTAAAATCATCAGATCTTGTGAGACTTATCCACTACCATGAGAACAGTATGGGGGAAACTGCTCCCATGATTCAGTTATCTCCTGCCAGGTTCCCTCCCACAACACATGGGAATTATGAGAGTGACAATTCAAGATGAGATTGGGGTGGGGATAAAGCCAAACTATATCACATTCCTACCAACAGTGCACAGGGGGTCCCTTTTCTCCACATCCTTAATGACACTTGTTATTTTATGTCTTTTTGGTAATAGGCATTCTAACAGGTATGACATTGCAACTGGGGGATGGGAGGTGCTCACTGTTCCCCAATCAGATGTGTTTCTTTTCAGGTCCTTGGGTTCTTGCTCACCCAAGAATGCGTCAGAGACCCTGGTGGTGCGGTGATATTGTTCAAGTAAATATTGAACCCTAACAGCTTTGCAGAAAAGGGATTTATTAGGCAGAGAGAGAGAAAAAAAGAGAAGTAGGGAGAGAGAGAGAGAGAAGTAGAGAGAGAGAGACAGAGAGAGGGAACTCCTACCCTGTCGTAGGAGGGGATCCAGAGATGGAGTCCACACAAGTGAGGGGCAGGGGAACTTTTAATCTGGGAGTTACTCCCGCTTCATTCAAGTTCTTGTCCCATGAGAGGAGTTCCTTCAAACTTCTACTAGAGTGATTGATCTTTGACTTTGACATCGGATTGATTGTCTAGTCGACAACAGAGCTCCTCCTTCTAGGGCTTTTCTAAACAAAGGAAGCTCACCTGGGCAGTCTTCCTTTCCTGTGCATGAAAGTTAGACAAAGAACTCTAGGCTCACGGATGGAGACATGAAAGAAGGCAGGTCAGGCATGATGCTGGAAAGTTTTTGCTTTTGAAGCCATGCCCCCTATGGACCCTGGAAGAGAAGTTAATACATTCCCTCAACATTGTTTTTCACTGTAGTTGTGATTTGCAGTTCTCTGATGATTAGTAATGTTGAGCAGATTTTCATACACCTGTTGGCCGTTTGTTTGTCTTCTTTGAAAAAATGTCTATTCAGGTGTTTTGCCCATTAAAAAAGTCAGATTACTTGTTTCTTTGGTATTGAATTTTATGAGTTCCTTATGTATTTTGAATATTAACACTTTATCAGATATATCATTTGCAAATATCTTCTTCCATTTTAAAGGTTGACTTTTTTACTGTATTGATTGCTTTGCTGTACAGTCATTAGTTAGTTATTGAATATGTCATAGCAAAAGCTGTGTTCTTGAATTTTACATGTTTTCTTTATCAACTCTTTAAAGAAACCTGGAATGTAGAGAAGTTCCATATTCAATGTCCCTTGCCATTCCTTTTGTCATTCCTCTACCTGCCTCATACTGTCTTCCACCTTCTCCCACTCAAAAGTGTCGTAGGAAAAGGATCCGATTGTAGTAGATTGCTTTCCTAGTGTCATTCACTCATTTGTTTAGAGATTTTATTGTCTGCTTACCATGGTCCAGCCACTCTTGCTGGGTACACATTAGTGAAAAAAACTGTCAAAGGCCCTGTCTTCATGAATTGAAATACTAGGTGGAAAGACGTTCATTCATTTAGTCAGTCTTCAAAAAACTATTTATAAGTACCTGGTATGTGCTATATGCTGTTCTAGCTGGTAAGGAATACAGTGGTGACAAAATAGGAGAAGTTAGAGGGTAATAAATGCTATGAAGAAAAGGTAAGAGAATATGGAGGTGGAGGAACAGATGGTAAACAAATACAGACAAACTGTACTACTGTGTCATTTAAAATGTACATATGATAAGAGCAGTGAAGGAAAATCAAGCAGAGAAAAGGGGAAAAGGGGAAGAGAATGAGGGGTAGTGTTATTTTACAGAGGGTGGTCAGAGAGGTCTTTCTATAGAAGAAACATTTGACGGAAGACCTTGAATGAACTGAGAGGTCACCTAGTTTGAATTTAGATCAGTGTAATCCAGACTTTACTAAATAGGTAGATGAGGTATTTTAAAGAACTAGTTAGTGCCTGCGGGGCAAACACAGGCTGAATCAAAGCAGCACTACTCCTTTGTTTGTAAGAAGGCCTCTTTTTGAGAAGGTACCCGTAGACTACTAATTGCTTTTGTTGATATCATAAACGAGTAGCTTCACAAAACAATGAAAGGGATAAATGAAGTCCTTTTGGAATTTTGGGTTATCCTTTAGATGTTATTATTACTTAAAGAGGGGAAAAATAGGTTTCACTTTAGTTTTTTTCAATAATAATTTTCATGAAAAAAAAAAAGCTACACCTAAAGAACTGGTGAGTAGCATTCAGATCAGGACAGCTACTATCATTTAAACGGGGTTGTAAGGGCACTGTGTGCTTTTGACCGTGGATGCTGATGATTACAGCATGGTGGTATCATCATTCCCCTCCTACCCATGGAATTTTGGTTTTCGTATTTAACCAGTTTAGTGTTACCAGTGATGAATTTGTCTTGTACCTCTGTTGAATCAGTGTCTTACCTCTCTGGCAAATGTGCTAGAGCAAGAAAAGGTCCTGGATACCTAGAAATTCCAACAACCGCTCATTTGAAGGATTTGTTTGCTGTTATTCCACCATCTGCCTTTTGATAATGCTTTTGTATTGAGTTCTTATCATATTTTATTCATAGATGAATTCAGTGATAAGCAGTATGTTTTAAAAGTTTTTCATGTCAAAAACTGAAGGTAACTTGAGAATAGTAAGTCTTTGTTGTGATGTTAGGGCACAAAATGTACATCATACTTGTAAATATTCCCTGATGGTATTTGAAGGTCTAAGTTGTAGAGTTAGAACTATCTAGTTAGTTGCCAGGTTTTGCATTCTATTTACCAAAAATAATTTTAAAACCTAGATTAGGCTTCCTTGTTTAATTATATAAATCATCAGAGCTTAAATAAGGGAGGCTTCTATTGATACAAAAGTGTGCAGTTATAGAACATACCAAGGGAACCATAATGAGGCAGCTTCATCTATGAGGCATAGCCAGACCTGGATATCCAACTGGTTGAATGAGAATAGAATATAATTGTATTGTGCTCTTTCATCTCCTTGTGCTGTGGCTGTACATTATCAGCTTGTCAATGAAGCTTATCTGTTCCTCAATTGAATTTTACACTATCTCTGTGCTTTGCTTCTTACCTTTTCAGTACTTCACTGGATATTTATCTTAACAACTTTAGAGGTTCATTTTAGAATTCAACACTTAACAGATCATGGATGTCAAAGCAATTCTAATTTTAAAGAGCCCTTTGTGTTCAGATGATTAATATATTTTTGTCTCTGTGATTGGAAGTCCTAATCCTAAATATCCACAGGAGAAATAAGATATGAAACTGCTCCTTGGAGGAGCTTACAGAAATCAAAAGTAGACATTTCTTAACCCTAATATTGTTTTGAGTTATTTGAAATATAATCATAAAGTGGTCAATTTGCAAGACTGAAATAATTTAAAAATGTACATAAGATTAATCACCTTCAGGGAAATAGTGTAGACATTGGTGAGAAGGGAGAGTGAACAATAATAAAATAAAAATGACAAAATTGAATAACTTTTTAAAAACTGGAAAATTATTTAAAAGAGAGCTTTTCTTCTTTTGATTTTAGTTGAACTTACCTTGATTTTCTTTTTTTATTTACCTACTGTTGATTTTTATCTGCCTATAAAGAGTTTTGTGGTCAAATTCTGCCACATAAGAATACCTCTACCAATAAATATATTTGAATATATTTCTTTTGAATTAGGGAAAGCAACACAGGTATACAATTGATTTTATGTACTGAATTCTACTTATTTATATGATTATATAGGAGAGAAACTTCATTGATGGGGCTTTGATTTCATAGGATTGATATTACAGTGATTGAAAATATTTAGAAATGAAAAGTTGGAAATAAGGGAATTATAGGGGAAAAGGAAAACTTTCTTTTTTAAAGTTTACTGATGTTTAGATGCTAAACCAGTATCTGAGACAGCACTATGACTCTTTTTAAAATGAATGACATGTGACAGAGTTGCTACCAGCACATCCCTTCCTCTTTTGGTTTGTGAGGGTTGCTGCTAGATTGTATCTGAGAGGTAACAGTATGTACAAACACACACACACACACACACACACACACACACACACACCCCACACACACCAGATTCTTTCTGAGAGTGTCACCAATGAACATGTGTTGACATATCTTTCTCTTTCCCAGAAGGAAAGTGGCAGAAGCTTATGAAAGTTTACAGACTATTATTTAAGCTGTGTTGTAATTGGACCAAATCAAATTATTTCTGGCTTATAATTATTAATTTATTTCTATAAACCCTATCACCAGGAATAATGGTTCTTAACATTTTTAGCGTATTTTCCTGCAGTGTTTTTTGTGTATTTTTTTAGCATGTTTGAGCTTGAACTTCACGACTTCATGCCTTTTAAAATGAACTTCATAGGATGATCATTTCCTGTGTTATTAACAGTTCTTTATAAATTTAATTTGTATTGGCTGAAATCATACAGATCATGTGGCTTAGGCTCTTCCTTATTGTTGGACAACAAAGACATTTGAAAATGATTGTTGCTGTTATAAATAATGGAATGATATTTTATATTAAAAATGTCTTGTATTTTAGATTCCTTAGGATGGAGAGCTATCTATAGAACTAAAATTAGTTAATGTGTGTGAAGAGATTTAAGATTTTTGATGCATATTTTTAATTACTTTTCATAAAGACAGTAAGAAGTTGCTATTACTGATATTTTAGAAATAAGGAATCTGAGGTCTGGAAAAGTTAAATTACTCGTCCAGGGTCACATAGCTGCTAAGTGCTAGGGACCACAGGAAATTGAAACCCCAGTCCCTGTCCACTGTAAGTGTTTCAAGTATCTTCCTTGGAATATTAGTAGATAGGGCAAAGGAAAAAGGCTTATGAGAAAACATTTGGAAAATGTCAAGTTATATCTTTTAAAAAAATCCTCAGATCTCTGGACATCACCATAAAGACAAGGTGATATGTGGCCCTAGAACACTGAGGAATGCTCTGGGATGTGCTTTCTGACAACTGGCTGCATTGTGGTGATGAAGGCAGACTTTTGATGAGAAGTTGAGGTTTGTATTCAACTGGCCCCATACAGAAACTCTTAACTCAGGACCCATAAAATCTAACATTAGTCCCTTCAGTTAAGATTAAATGACCAAAGAGAAATCGTTTAGTGACATAATTAAAATCTTACTAAATTCAACCACTTGAGATTTTAAATAAAAAAGTAACACAAATTGAGCCAATAACAATCATTTAAAAATTACCATTTTAAAAATTATCTATCTATTTATTTATTTATTTGAGATGAAGTTTTGCTCTTGTCGCCCAGGCTGGAGTGCAGTGGTACAATCTCAGCTCACTGCAACCTCTGCCTCTGGGGTTCAAGTGACTCTCCTGTCTCAGCCTCCCAAGTAGCTGGGATTACAGGCGTCAGCCACCATGCCCAGCTAATTTTTTTGTATTTTTAGTAGAGATGGGGTTTCATCATGTTGGCCAGGCTGGTCTCAGACTCCTGACCTCAGGTGATCTGCCTGCCTTGGCCCCCCAAAGTGCTGGGATTACAGGCATGAGCCACGGGCTCCATCCTAAAAACGATTTATTTTTAAATACTTATAGATTCACAGGAAGTTGCAAAAACATGTACAGGGTGGTCCCATGTAACCTTCACCTCCAAGGGTAACTCTTATATAACCGTACTGCAGTTCAATGTCAAAACTAGGAAATCAACATCAGTAAAGTCCACAGAATGTATTCAGGCTTTACCAATTCTATGTGCATTCAAGTGCACACGTGTGTGTATAATTCTATGCATTTCCATCACTGTGTAGACTCATGTAACTACCACCATACTCAACATGCAGAACTGCTCAATCACTCCAAGACTCCCACTTGCCAGCCCTTTGTAGCCATGCCTACCCCTCTTCTGTCAATAACAACTAGTTCTTAAAAAATGAGCAGTGTATATCTTAGGATATGATAGTTCCAACCCTACTTCATATCACTCATCTATTTCTGTAGGACTTTGATAATAACTGATTAAGGTTGAAATATTGTTCAGTAGATAGTATGTACTGGGACAGTAAAGTTAGCCAGTCCGATCTAGAAGGAATTTTAACACCAAAGAAGGCTGCCTTAATTCTGAGTTTAGGAGGGAGCTTAAGCCAAATGAAAAGGTGCCCTGTGTGCCCCAGTGCCCTTTCCCATGGCCCTCTGCGGCCTTAGTGCACTGCCTAGCCTTCACACACCAGCTTTGGATACCTCAGATGCCCTGGGGCTGATAGATGACAGTCAGCTCCCACTCTTGGCTTCCACATTGCCTTCACCACTGTGGGTGAGCTTCAGGAGCCACTTCCAACCCACTTACTCTGCCATACCTGTTCTACCATCCCTGTCATATCTCTAGTTGAGTGTCCACTCTCTCTTTTGTGTCTAGACTCCTTGGACAGGAGTCCTCTTGACTTCTCCCTCAGCCCTGTTTTTATTTCCCTTGTAGGCCAGTCTCTTAAATAGAAGAGGTAGGACACACACCTTGCTTCCACACCTGGAGGTGGTCACAGGATGGTAGAACACTGCACCTTACTCCTCTTTTCTATTTTGCATCTGTTTATCCAGGACCTTGCAGTCCCAAATTTCCTATCCTTGAATAAAGTAATCTGAGCTAATGTAGTAAAGAATTTAATGTGCTATCCCTTGCAGAAATGACTGTAGTTCAAATAAAGAATTCCTAGTGAAGTAAAAGTCTTAACTCAAAGGCAATCAGAGTGAAATTCACGGAGTTATGTATCTTCCTGATGACTCTTTGAAATCCTGTATGTCCAGATGTATGCCTTCTAACCTAACCCTAATCCTGACACACCTAACTGGGCTGAACCATTTCCCAAGCATTTTAGCCAATTGAGAATTTTCTATACATGGTTTTGAAATATAAGAACCCCAATTTACCCAGAGTTCTGAAAACCTGCTGAGATCTTAGAGTTGACTGGAATATGCTCTGTTTTGGAACATAAGATTAATTTGTGAATTCGCAGCAATAAACAGATGGCTGAAAGCCAAACAGTGTAGCTATTTTCAGTGAGTCTTCAGTAATCCAGCATCATCGAGAAGTTAATTTCATACAAGTTTATCCCAATTAATCCTCCAAACTTGCCATATTGCCATTATTTAGTAATTCTGGCAGAATATTTAATATGACTGTTTTTCTTTTCTTTTCTTTTCTCTCTTTTTTTTTTTTGAGACAGTCTCACTCTGTCACCCAGGCTGGAATGCAGTGGCACAATCTCAGCTCACTGCAACCTCTGACTCCCTGTTTCAAGCAATTCTCCTGCCTCAGCCTCCCGAGTAGCTGGGATTACAGGCACGTGCCACTACACCCAGCTTAATTTTTTTTTTTTTTTAAAGAGAAAGAAAGAGGAAGAGATTTTAGAAGAAGAGAGAAAAGGAAAAAGAAAGAAACAGCAAAAGGAAGAAAAAAAAGAATGAAAGAGAAAGAGGAAGAGATTTTAGAAAAGGAGAGAGAAAGAAACAGCAAAAGAAAGAAAAAGAATGAAAGAGAGAAAGAAAGAGGGAGAGAGAATGGGATTCTTGTTTTATTGCCCAGGCTAGAATACAGTCTAAAAATGGGTATTAAAAACCTCTTTTATGCCAATAATTGTGCTTAACAATGGAGACAGGAAGGAATAGG
>PVKP010048472.1:0-14450 GCA_004027715.1 Plecturocebus donacophilus
GAGCATGTCTGAGCTTGCTCGGGGCTTGCAAAAGGGAAAAAAGGCGGGGGGTGCGTCCGGGCTCCCAGCAAGGCAACCGGCCTTACACTCCCTACTTGCAAACCTATGACCCTCTCCCAGCTTGCAAAAAAACACCCTAAACTGTAACTTCTGTAATTTTCCATTGTTTACCCCAAACCTATGAAACCAACTCCTATCCCACCGCCCTCTGCTGACTCTCTTTTCAGACTCAGCCCACTTGCACCCGGGTGAATAAACAGTCTTGTTGCTCACGCCAAGACTGTTTGGAGGGTCTCTTCATTCAGAGCATGCATTTTAACAAGAACTGAAAGTATGTGTCCTGGGAAACTCCTCAGTCCCAAGTAAACTGGGATGGCTGAACACCCTACTGCTCAGGGGACATTTAGTAATGTCTAGAGACATTACTTTTGGTTGTTATAGTTTGGGTGTCTGTGTTTGTGCTACTGTTATCTGGTAAGCAGAGGCTGTGGAGGCTACTAAACAGATTACAATATACAAGAAAGCCCACCACAAAAAACAATGTCCAAAATACCAATTGTGTCAAGGTTGAGAATTGTCCAAAGTGTGGTCTTTGGACTAGCAGCTTGGGCATTACCTAGAAAATTGGCAGAAATGCAGAATCTCAGATTCCACCCCAGATCTAGTGAATAAGAGTTGCTCAGCTATTTAACAAGCTCACAGAAATTTGTATACACACTAAACCTTGAGAAGTACTGTTTTAGTACCCTTATTATTTATTATTTTTGAGAATCAGCAAGGACTTATGGTTTTCCTTTTTTTTTTGAGATGGAGTCCAGCTCTGTCACCCAGGCTGGAGTGCAGTGGCATGATCTCGGCTCACCTCAACCTCTGCCTCCCAGGTTCAAGCAATTCTCCTGCATCTGTCTCCTGAGTAACTGGGATTATAGGCATCCACCACCATAACTGGCTAATTTTTGTATTTTTAGTAGAGACGGGGTTTCACCATGTTGGCCAGGATGGTCTTGATCTCTTGACCTCATGAACCACCTGCCTCAGCCTCCCAAAGTGCTGGGATTACAAGCATGCGCCACTGTGCCTGGCCAATTTTTTATTTTTTGCAAAGACAGGGTCTTGCTAGGTTGCCTAGACTGATTTCAAACTCCTGGGCTCAAGCGATCCCCCCTGCCTTGGCCTCCCAAAGCGCTGGGATTACAGGCATGAGACACTCTACTCAGCCCCATTTTACACATTTTTTTTTTAAAACCCAATGTTCATGATGTTACACAATTTCAGCTGAAGCATCATTTGAAAGTAGGAAGAGATTCCATGTTCTTGGGCCTTTTTTAAGTCCTGGATGGACTGACGTGTCCCTGGCTCCTGATGGGCTGAAGGGGAGGACACTACCCACTAAACAGTGAATGCTAGTCCCACAGGGAGGCTGTCCTCGCAAGGGAGACAGAGCTTGAAAATCACTTTAAGGAATGTTTGTAATAACATTCTAACCCCAAGCTGGCCTTGTGCTACTACCAGGCAGTGCATACCCATTTTAATATGGGTTTTAAAACATAGCTAAGAAGCTAAATTTGCTTCTGGAATAGAAGAAAATAAAAATGATTCCCTTCGAAGCCATGCATTATTATTTCCTAACATGTTAAGAATATCTCTCTCAAGTTGTCAGATATTTAAAACTGTTAAACTTGGAGATAAACACTGCTTACCATTTGCAGAGTTGAAATATAAACCGTCTGAGGCTCCTTCAGATGATATACAGCAAATTCTACTCCCTGCTCCGGCACCTTGCAGAAAAGCCTGGGCTAGGCTGGAGTCTTCTGGCCTTCCTTGCCTTGGTGAGGCAGTGGCTCAGGGCTAAACTGCCTTGTGGCAGGCATCCCCATACCCTTCTCTTCACTACGTACACAGCATGCCAACATCTGCTCTTTCTCCTGTGCCTTTATTGCAGGAAAAGTCACCACCATTCACCACATGACTCAAACCTGGCAGGCATCTTGGATTTCCCCCATGCCCTCTCTCCACACTACCAGTGACCAAATTCCCTTCAATATCCTTCTTAATTATTTCTTACACCACAGCGTGGTGCTTAAATGCAGAGACTCTGGCACTTTTGACAGGTAATCCCCAACATGAAAATAATTTATTGTCTCCAACATACTTTTACTTCTCTTGTCCTGCAACCTGAGAGTGTTTTCCATAAAAACATCATTCTAAATTGTATTAGGTTTCCAGGTCAGTCCATTGCAGCCTGTTCAGTCTATAATGTCTGTGAATGGTGGTTGAGACTCCTTTAGCTCTCTGAGGCTCTGAGGTGAGCTCGTTCCAGTCCCTGATCGTGTAGTCTGTGATGGGGTAACCATCAATACCTATGACACAAAGAGGGGACGCCACAGTAGCAGTGAGCTCCAGATTTTTGAGTGTTTTCCTTCAGCATGGCTCATGTCAGGCCCTGCATGTGCTAGCCTTGGGTGAATTTCTGTATGAGTGTATACTGGGTAAGACCAGTGGGAGATCTGGCCTATCTTTGAGAGCGTTGTGGTATGAACTTTAATGTACTTAAGCTGCCCATCCTAAGGCCCAACCTTACAGTTAGGAGGACTTGCCCTATCACAGATCCTGCAGATGGACAGCAGTTCTGACTGGAGCAGGGTAGACTTCACGAGTCTGTGACTTGTACAGTCCCACAGGGCCCATATGAGGAAGGGCAACACTTTAGTCCATTTGTGCTGCTAAAAGGGAATAACTGAGATGGTAATTTACAAAGAGAAAAAGTGTATTGGGCTCACAATTCTGCGGACTGGAAGATTGGACATTTGATGAAAACCTCAGCCTGACCCTCTTACAGCAGAAGGTGAAGGGGAGCCGGTGTGGTGAGAGAGGGAGCAAGAGAGAAGGGAGGGATGCTAGGCTCTTTTCATCAACCAGCTCTTGGGAAATTCTCATGGGAACTAACAGAGTGAGAACCCACTCCCTCCTCTTCCTCCCCCAGGGACATCATTAATCTGTTAATGAGGATTCTGCTCCTATGACCCAAATACTTCCATCAGGCCCCGCCTTTAACGTTGGGATCAAATTTCAACAAGAGCCTTGGGAGAGGCAAACATCCAACTATAGCAGGTGGCACATTTGGTTTAATGTTCTGCTGTCACCATCTTGAAATACCAAATCATTTTTGAATAAGTCAGCCAGCATTTTCATTTTGCGCTGTGTTATGTAGCTGGTCTTGGACTGGAGGAAGGGGTGAGCAAGCTAGAATTGCAAACCAATCCTGTGCCAATCAAAACTGGCTAGCTTGCCATTTTTACACCTGTTATGACTTGACAGCCTTGGTATAAGTTCAACTGATTTATTGATTCATTTGGCAAATATTTATTTGGTATCTCCTGTGTACCAGGCACTGTTTTAGGTGCTGGGGTTATAAAAGTGTTAAACAGACAAAATTCCTGCCCTTGTCGAGCTCCCATTTTAATGAAGGAGCTTGACTGGGAAGAGGGCAGGAAATTTTGTGGATGACAGTGTCAAGTCTAGATACTGTGACCAAAAAAGGCCTCACTGGAAAGGTGACTTTTGAGTAAAGACCTGAAGGAAGAAAGAATCTGCAGAAATAGGGGAATGTGGGGAGGTGGGAACATTCCAAGCAGAGAGAAAGGAAAGCGAAAGTTCTGATGTGGGACCATGCCTGGTGTGTTTGAAGAACATCAGCATGGCTGGAGTGGAGAGAACAACATGGAGAGTAAAAAGGTGATGGGGAATCAGATCCTAGAGTCTGGTAGGTCATAGCAAGGGCCTTGGCTGTTTCTGCAACAGAGTGGGGAGCCGCTTATCACACTTGATCCGGCTTATGTCTTACCAAGACACCCTGGCCTTAGTATTGAGGACAGACTAGAGAAAGTCAAGGATAGGAGAAGACTAGTTAACAGACTACTGCGATCACCTAAAGAAAGATGAGTGTGGTTTGGGCATTCAAGTGGTTGAATTCTGGCTTTATTTAAACAGAAAGCCAACAAACCAGATGTAGGGTGATGAAAAAGGGTGGAGTCAAAGGGGACACCAAGAGTTTTGGCCTAAGCAGGTGGAAGGATGGAGAGAAACTGCTTCAGAGAAACTATTAGGGAAAGTCCACTGGGGCAAGTTAAGTGTGAAGTGTCCGTTGGTCCTCCAAGTGGAGACGTCAAGCAGTCAAGCTCAGGGAATTTTGATCAAAGACATAAATCTGAAGTCCTTAGCATACAGATGATATTTGAATGAATGTAGATAGAAAGTAATTAAAAACATTTTTTTTTCAAACCTTTAAGGTTTACTGCTATTTAACCTGTTTCAAAATACCTGTCATCATTATCAACACCGTGAAAAGGCAACATTTCATTTGTTTACGGCATGGAAGAAAATATTTGCAAATCATATATTTGATAGAGGATTAACATCCAGAATATATGTAAAACTTCTAGAACTCAACAGCAAAAACCCCCCAAAAAATGCAATGAAAAAATGGGCAAAGGACTTGAATAGACATTTTTCTAAAAGAGATATACAAATGGCCAATAAGTACATACCCAACATCACTAATTATAAGGGAAATGCAAATCAAAACTACAATGAGATACCACCTCACAACCATTAGGATGGTTACTATCAAAACAACAACAAAATAACAAGTGTTGGTGAGGATGTGAAGAAATTGGAACCCTGTGCACTGTTGGTGGGAATGTAACATTGCACAGCTGCTATGGAAAGCAGAATGGCAGCTTCCCCAAAAATTAAAAACAGAATTTCCATATGATCCAGCAATTCTACTTCTGGGTATATACTCAAAAGAATTGAAAACAGGGTCTTCAAGAGATATTTGCAGAGTCATGTTCACAGCAGCATTATTCACAATCACTAAAATGTGAAAGTGTCCATTGATGAATGAATGCCCACTCATGGACAGCGAATGAATGGATATGCAAAATGTGGTATAAACATACAAAAAAAATATTCTTCTACCTTATAAAGGAAGGAAATTCTGACACATGCTACAGTATGAATGAATCTTGAGGACATTACGCTAAGTAAAATAAGCCAGTCACAAAAAACACAAATATTGTATGAGTCTATTGATATGACATAATTATGGAGTACTCTAAATCACAGACACAGAAAGTAGAACGGTGGTTGCCAGGGGCTGGGGAGAGGGAGAAATGGCAAGTTATTGTTTAATGGGTTTAGAGTTTCAGTTTTACAAGATGAAAGAGTTCTGGAGCTGGATGGTGGTGATGGTGGCACAAAAATCTGAATCTACTTAATACCACTATCTGTATACTTAAAAATGGTTAAGATGGTAAGTCTTATATGTATTTTACCACAATTAACAAAAATTGGAAAGAAGTATTTAAAAAATTGGTAATATATGTTGAAGAAAAATACCTGCTATCAGGTATTTTCTACATAGGTAGACTCTAGGATATGTGCAAAAAATACTCTGAGAGGCTGCCTGTGAAGTGAAGCAAAAGTTAAGACATGAACACATGAGATAGATGTGTTTTCACTGTGTAGTCTCCAAGACATTGATAAAACAAGAGCAAAAAGTCACATCCATTTAGTTACTTATTTTAAATCATTATTCTGAGTTTATTTTATCCTATAACTAGTTCAAATCTTCACATAATTAAGGGTTTTCAGAACAGGAGTAGGCTGGAGAGTCCCTGTAGAACTCTTCTTTCACAGCCCCTTAAATCTTGGTTCTAGCTGGCCATTTTCTTGGCTTCCAGCTTTGAGAGAAGTAAATCAGAAGCATCTACTTTCTGGTAACCTAATAAGGAGATTTGGAGCCAGAAGGCATTTCATTAGCAACTTCATGCTGAAAACCCTCCTGGTAATTTATGTCTTGTGACATTTTGAAGTTCCAGTCAATCTGGCCAGCAGACTCTGAAGGAGGAACCTGTTGAGGCATTCCTGGAATCATACTGGAAGGCCTTGTATGGAATTCCTGCTTCAAGGCTGCCTTCTCAAGGGGATCTGTGTTCTCCTGCAAGAATTTGTTCTTCTTCATGGAAACAGTTTCAGAAGTCAGTTCCTAAACAGAAAACAAAAAGCAAAAAAGTTATGATTAGAGACTGAAGCACACAAGATGTATGGCAAGAACACAGCATTGCTATTTTCATGCCAGAGACTAAGAACCAAACTGAAATAGACCTGCTTTAACAAAGCATAAAACCAAACCTATAGGATAAGTTGATTCACCAATAATTTAAGTGCCTGCCTGAACAAAACCCAACACCTTTTAATGGGAAACAACACAATCTAGACTCCCTAACAAATGTCCTCTACAATGTCCCAAACACAAGTAATAATTACTAGACATGTAAAAAAGTAGAAAAATATGAACTATAATCGAGAGGGAAAGTATTCAATAGAAAAAGGCCCCAAAATGATACAGATGATGAAATTAACAGACAAGAACTGAAAACAGCCATTACAAATATTTTCAAAAATCCAAGGTGGAAAATGGACATAATGTGAATGTTAAGATGTATCAGCAGAGCAAGGGGAAATTATATTTAAAAAACTAAATAGAAATGCTAGAACTGAAAAGTACAATATCTGAAGCGAAAAATTTCACAGAATCCCCGATAGGATATAGGGTGTTACAGAAGAAATGGTCAGTAAACATGAAGGTAGATCAGTAGAAATTATCCAAACTGAAGCACACAGGGAGAAAATAATCAGAGCCTCAGTGACCCATGAGACAATATTGAGCAGTTTAACATCCATGTCTCTGGCTGAGGTAGGAATCCTGGGAGCTTAGGCTCTGCTAACCCACTCCCCCAACTCCAGTCTTTGCCTGGAAGTTGTACAGGTCCATTTTACGATGAGCCCTATTGGGTTCTGCAGGGAGGTTTGTGAAATCCTTGTCCACATGGTCTCTGAGACCCTTCTAAACTTCAAAGTATTGGGTCTATGCAGCAAATATCTGTTGATTCTATAAACATATATTTCTAAAACATTTGTATAGTTTAGATCTTTATAAACAATAGGAGTTTTCTTCTTACTCAGAAACAAAATTATGGTTTACTTAAAGCTGTGTCTGCTTAATGAAGAGATATCTGTACAAGGATAACCTTTGCCTGATTCAAATTCTACCTCCTCTATGGAGACCTTTTTATTCTGATAATTGCATATGATCTCTACCATACATAGCATTCTGTTTCTATTCCTCTTTTAGCACATCTACTAGATAAGCACTATTCAATCTTGGGGTACTCAAAGACTTACTAAGGTCTCTCCAAGTCCCAATGGGTTTTTTTTTTTAAAGCAATTAAGGAAAAAACTGCAAAGCTTTGAGTATATGCATATCAGTTCATCAGGTAAACTAGCAGGCCTGCTGAAGTTTTATGCAATCCATCCTGGGTCAGTTTGAAATTGGGTTTCCCAGCACTAGTCACACGAAATGTGAAGGTGACCAATAGCAAGGAACAGTTTGTAATCCACCTGGGTCAATCAGAAGCCAGAACTTGGAATCTTGTCTTTTTGATATATCTCTGCCTCTTTGCCCTTTATTTAGCCTTGTCAAAGTTTGCTTGGAGAGTAACTCACACCTTAATGTTGTTTCTCTCCCTTACCAGGTAAACTATTAATTTGGCTTATTTTAGATCACTCTTGGCTTCTCTTTATTTCCTTCTAACATAAGGAATCAATTTCCATAACCACAACCTACAAATGAACTCTTTCCTAAGACTGAGAACTTGCACATAGTCTAGGCATTGTACTGGCTGTCATTTCCCATCCTCCCTTAAAATTGCCTACATCACACACTTGGCAAAAGAATGACATACCATTTGCTTATGTAAATCATGTTAAGGAATATTGCTGCAGGATGCAAAACCTCCTCAGTGAAACACAAAAAGACAATTCAAAATATTGATGTGAGTAAAGTTTTCCTTAATAAAGACACCATAAAACTAGGGTGGAGCTTTGAGAGTCTTCCTTATAGATTTCTTATTGCCTTATATAGTTCTATTTCTATTAACAGTAAAGCATGGTGTTACAAATGGAACAGAGGTGGGCAGCAAGGTGATGACAAATTTTGCTGAATGATCCTCACCTCTCCTATCTATCTCCAAACAACTGCTTTAAGAATGAATCCTTCCTGAGGGAGAGCTCCCGTAGACTATTATCAAGCAATAGAATGAAACTATCTTTTGATTTAATTGATCTACAAGACATCCAGCCTTTAAGAAGCAAATATATTGTTTATGAGGATGTTGAGTATATTAATTTAAGTGTAAATAAGCTTAATATTTTCATGTCTTCAAAGTTGGCTTTGGAAGCTAGCAAATGCTAGTGAATTGTAATGGACTGCATTAAAGACTCTAATGTACAGGGTATAGTGACAGTTAAAAAGATGTTAGATATCCAACCCAACATTGCAATTGAGATAACTCTCTATCCAGGTATCTACCACTTTGTAGAAAGCATGGAATCGCATAAGGCATTTTCAGGAGATTGCGAAAAGAACTGTGGGAGGTAAAAGATACGCTTGTCAGACTGATGAATGCAGAGTTGTCTTCAACTATTCCAAGTTAACAACTTATATCGAATATTATACCATCACAGAGGAGGCATTTGAAGTTTCACATACAAGCAAATAGAATATAATAAATCAAATCCTAAATACTAAGTTAAATATCTGAAGTATGCACTGATAACAACCATATTTGGTTTCTGAAAAATATTGACTACTACTTAAAAAGGGCTCAAAGGAGCTCATATAAAAAAATATTTGTTCCAAGTGAGTAGATTTTCTTAAAAGTCAGATTTTTTAAAACCAGTAACACCAGAGTATTTCCTCAAATCTAGACAAATTTGTCTTTTAACATTTCCTTTTTTCCATTAACAAAGGTTGTCAATAACATAGTTTTATATACAAATACGCGACTATGGAGTGAAAAGTAGGCTACAGGGACCCTTACTGTGCCTTACATTGGGGTTGGGCTAACTTGTGGCCTTCCTGGATTCCATCTTTGGGATGTTTGTGGCTACTCAAAGCTGAGTCCCTTCTCCCTGCCTTGTGACACTTTTCACACTTCTGTTGAATCTGATACTCTTCTTGTTTCAGAATTTCTGTCATTTCCATTTCCTTGAGGCTACTGTCATATTCTTCCTGCAGCTGGATCTTCTCTTGCCTATTCTGGGGTGAGGTGACAGAGTTGAATCAGGTCAGCACCTGGGGAAGCCTTATAAATGGTGCCCCCTGGCCCCCGCCTCACCGGGGACTGACTTGGGTCGTGGGCCCTTGGGTCAGTTGAATTTTCTCCTGTAACTAGCTTTAGCCTGCTAGTAGCTACAAACCCTTCAACTCCACAGCTCCTCTGAGTTGAAGCCCCACTTCTCTGAGTTAGCCTCCAGGATCCCCACATTTAAGGGATATCTTACCCTAAGAGCAAGTCAAATAAACTAAGGAGCTCTCCAGGCCAGCTCCAGAATCCTGCTTTGTGTCTGGCTTTCGAAGTACTCTGGGAAAGCTGGGCCCTCCCTAAGTCCCAGTGCACATACATACCTCTTCTTTTGCTTTCACTGTTTTCCCATAATGATAAAGCCAGTGAGCTAGGTATTCTATTGGGTCACTGGGCTGAACCTTTACCACCTCTGCCAGTGCCTGGGTCAGACAATTTCCAAAGCACCTCTTTAGGTAGTTAGTTTCCATCCTGGGAGCCTGGAAAACATCGAAACAAAGTCACACTATTTTACAAACTTAATCTGATATTAAAAATAGATACATTCTAACCAATTCAGCTTTATTTCAGGACAAATATGAGATGTTTCTAGATTATAACATTCCCAAAAGAACCAACAAACACTTAGTTGTCAACAGCTCTTATATTCAAACTGACTTTTTTTTAAAGCTCTCCAGCTGCACTAGGTCAGACAGTATGGGTCCTAGGGCTTACCAGGCTTGGGAAGAGCTTGGTACCTTGGTGGTAAGGGTGGCTAAGGCCTCCCCTGACCCACATATTTCTGCCCTTGAATAGAGAGAAAATAAATGAGCAGGCAGGAGGTCCGGGGGAGGGGCTCTGAGCACCCAGCAGGCTGTGCTATTATGAGGTTGGAGGCTACAGTCATCTATGACATAGATAAGACAGGCTCATTTATTTCACAGGGGACCATGGAAATGCCCTGGGGAGAAGAGGGAGGGAAAATGTTGGCCCTGCAGCTACTGCTTGTCAGGAGCTCTGCCAGCACCTGACATATTCCATTCTCTATTACTTAAAGATTTGCTATTCATCATATTTCAAGAGCTGGAGGAAAGGTAGCCCAACTTGGGAGCGGCAGGGAATTGTGGCAGTAAGAATCCACATTAAGACAGACCAAGTTCCAGTCCTGATTCTGCCAGTTATTAGCTGTGTGATCTTCAGCAAGTCACTCAGTCTCTCTCAGCCTTGGTTTCCTCCACTGTAAAACAGAAGTAACAAACATATGTAGCTCACAATTAGATCAGAGGAGATAAGAAACACACATCAGGCGCTTAGCCAGGCACACAGTCAGTGCTTATTACACTATTCTGTGGAGGATTGTGCCATGAAATGACCTAGCACCTGGCCTCCTCCTGATGGGTCCCATATTCCTGAAGTTGACACATTTTAATTCCAAAAGATCCCAACCAGTAATAAAAGCTCAGATCTAGCCTTAATATTTTCTGGAGGCATTTTTCAATTTGCCCTCTCTAATCCCCATTTCTTAGCTTAAGGAAGGAAAAACAGGTAGACAGATATCCATATCTATCTTATCTATTCATATCTATCTTATGGTTATAGATATTTCCTAGCTCTCTCCACTGCAAGGGCCTAGAAACCAAAACACTTCAGTAGCAATGAGCACACTGAGCATATAAACCTTGCTTGTAAATAGTCTTTGTCACTTAAGAGGAATCAGTGCTCCTTGGAGGAATGGCTGATTCCAAAGCTGGGGCAGGACAAGTCTAATGAGCCTGGAACATTTTGTTGTGCCGGAAAGTTAGAACATTCTAAAAAATATAATGACTGGGGACAGAGCTCCAGCTTAAAGGGGCTCCTATAGTCAAATCTGGGGCAGTTTGACCATTAAAATAAATAGTGACTGTAATGGATTATAACTTATGGAAAAAATAAGAATACATGAGTCCATACGAGAATATGTAAGTAGAATAAGAAGGGAGAAGGCAAAGTTGTTTGCTGAAGCAGAATGCCAACTAACAAATGTGGGGAAAATAATGGAGTTTAAAAAAACTGCCATTTCCTCATCACCACAGTATAATTGAATCAAGGCATGAGTTTAATGAGTGCCAAGGCTGGGTGAACATTTGACAAGGAATAAGATAGATGTATAGTCTCAAAGTTTCTTCTCACAAATTATTTATTCCAAAGGAAATATAGAAATTTTACAGTGGCAAAACCTGGCCAACACAACCTTAAACAAGTAAATCCAAGTAAACATCACCAATAAAGCGACAAAGTGACATCAAATGCCTCCTGATATGATGCACTTCTTATGGTACATAAAACATTTCTATGGATTTCTGCCTAAAATGCAGTATTTGAATCTAATTGAGGAAACATCAAATAAATCCAAAGCAAGAGACAGTCTGCAACTACCTTGTACTCTTAAAAATGTTGAGGTTATGAAAAAAAGAGTTAACTGTTATAGATCAAACGAGACTGAACAGCTATAATAACTACATGTAACACATGATCCTAGATTGGATCTGGACAAGAAAAAAGAATTTGGCTGGGCATGGTGGTGCATGCCTGTAATCCCAGCACTTTGGGAGGCTGAGGCATGAGGATCACTTGAGCTCAGGGGTTTGAGACCTCGGCAACATGGCAAAACCCTGTCTCCAGAAAAAATACAAAAATTAGCCAGGCATGATGGCACACACCTATAGTCCCAGCTACTTAGGGGGGCTGAGGTGAGAGGATCACTTGAACCCAGGAGGCCGAGGCTGCAGTGAGTCGAGATCTCACCACTGCACTCCAGCCTGGGTGACAGAGTGAGGCACTGTCTTAAAAAAAAAAAAAAAAAAGAAAGAAAGAAGAAAAGAAAAGAAGAAAGAGTTCTATAAAGGTCATTGTTGGGAAAATTACATGAACTGAATGTGAATTGTAGATTATGTGATATAATTTATCCAAGTTAAATTTCTTGATTTTGAATAATGGAAATATGAGTAAGAGAATGTCCTTGTTCTAGGGCTGAATAATGGCTCCCAAATGTGTCCATGTCCGAATACCTGGAAGCTATGAATATTTCACCTTAAATAGCAAAAGGGACTTTGTAAATGTGATTCAATTAAGGATCATGAGGTAGGGGGATTATCTTGGATTATCCGAGTAGGAACAATGTAATCACAGGCATTACTGTAAGAGGGACACAGTACAGTCAGACAGGGAAGGTGATGACAGAGCCGAGAGAGAAAAGGAGATGTGATTCAGGGCCTTGAGCCAAGGATATCCTCTAGAAGCTGGAAAAGGCAAAAAAATATTCTCCCTAGAGCCTCCTGAGGAACCAGCTCTGCTGACACTTTGGTTTTAGCCCAATCAGATTCACTTTAGACTTCTGACTCCAAGATCTGTAAGGGAATAAAACAAAAAAGCTGAGCAGGGTAGTGAATGAGGGTGGGGACATAGGTAGGTGGTGTCTCCTGTCAATCTATGCAGCCCACTTGAACCAATGCACTTGGATAAACAACCTTCTACACCTGTCCTCTTACTCAAACCTGGTCTGATGAGATGACCAGCGGCATTCCATCACCTGGGGACTTGTGGAGATGCAGAATCTCAGGTCTCACCCCACCCTATAGATTCAGAGCCTGCATGTTAATAAAATCCCCAAGTGACTTGTAGTTACCGATCTACTTTGCTGGATCACTGTAGAACTGTCCTTCCCAGAAGGCAGAATCACCAGTTCTGCATTCTCTGGTCATTGGGTGGCTGCCACACTGCTCATATGTGGCAAGCTGTATTGGCATACCCCCACCTACTCTAAATCGCCGATTTTCAACAATGATTTGAATGAAATGTGTTGGTCCAACAGTTCCTAAGATATGGTGCAAAGACAGTAGAGCAAGCATACAGCCACAATGTGAGTCCTGGAGGGGAAGAAGTCAAGGGGATGCCCTTTATTTATTTATTAAAAAAAATTTTTAAGACAGAGCCTTGCTCTGTTACCCAGGCTGGAGTGCAGTGGCGCAATCTCCGCTCACTGCAATCTCTGCCTCCTGGGTTCAAGCGATTCCACTGTCTTAGCCTCCCAAGGAGCTGGGATTACAGGTGTGTGCCACCACACCCAGCTAATTTTTGTATTTTTAGTAGAGAAGGGGTTTCACCATGTTGGCCAGGCTGGTCTCCGATTCCTGACCTCAGGTGATCCACTCGCTTCAGCCTCCCAAAGTCCTAGGATTACAGGGGTGAGCCTCTGTGCCTGTCCAAGGGGGTGCCTTTTAAAGCCCACTCAGTCCAACTTAGGGTACACTCACCAATGAGGGGAGAGGCTATTTTTCTGTGTTTCCCAGAGCTCCACTGAGGGTCTGCTTATACTGTTCCTGACCTTGCACTCCTGACCTTATTATCACAAAGTAATAAGGACAGGGGTTGTCTTTGTTCACTCTATACCGCTCGTGCTTGGCATACTAGGAGCTCAGTAAATACTTCTTGGCTTATTCATTAGAGCTCTGACGCCTGCGCTCAGG
Organism: Plecturocebus donacophilus; assembly: GCA_004027715.1. Classification (NCBI taxonomy): domain Eukaryota; kingdom Metazoa; phylum Chordata; class Mammalia; order Primates; family Pitheciidae; genus Plecturocebus; species Plecturocebus donacophilus. The sequence continues at coordinate 13,694 of PVKP010048472.1, forward strand.
CTTCGCTTTGATTTTTCAGCGTCCACTCTGGCACTTACTATCTCAACTAACGGGTACGACCTCTCTTGCCTGGCACTGCCCCACCCATAAGCTGAAAGAGAGCACAGGAAAGGCTAGTACATGCACAGACCACGAGGCCAGGGAAGACTGCAAGGGCTTGGACCTGGTGAAGGTTGGCCGGCCTCCCGGAGGTGGGAGGCCCGAGTTCGTTCTGAAAGGAATCCAGCAGAGGTCACCAGCAAGAGCAAAGGTGCGCAGCTGTGAAACTGCCAGGCTATTAGCAGCTTGCAGTGACGGTCTTCCGGCGACTCTGGAAGGTCCCCCGCCCTTCTCCGATTGGCTGCCCTTCCTGGCACCTCCTCAAAGCCTCCCCACCCCTTCCTCTCTCCCAGAGCCTGCCAATCAGGGTCCCTTGCTCTTTTCTGCACCCCAGCTCCTCCAGGTTTCTGTGTTGCAAATCTCCTCGGCTCACCCACCTGCGCACTGCCACAAATGCCTTTCCTCTACCCTCGCGCGCACACCCCGCCTCCAGCGTGCCCACCCCTCTCTCCTACGCGCCCCGCTCCTAGGAGCCCCCTCCTCCCTGGCCCCGCCCCCTCGAGCTCGCAGCTTCCGTCTGCCGCGCTCCCTTCCTGCATTTCCCCTCCTCTCTGCCTGCTGCCTCCTCGTGGGCGCTCTCCCTCCTGCACACCCACTCTTCTCTGCCGCACGCCCCTGTCCTGCTCGGCCCCTCCTCTCTGCTGCGCGCCCCCCTCCA
>PVKP010048473.1:0-14448 GCA_004027715.1 Plecturocebus donacophilus
ATTTCCCCTGCGGGGACACACTGCGCAGGCTGAAACAGCGGCGCTGAGATTCGTAGCGCTTTTTTGCCTGGGAATCTCCTGGGCTGGCTCCCTGATTCAGTCCCCTTTTTAATCCGCCTTCCCGTAGCTCCACTCGCCAGTTCAAAGGGCGCACAGACCAGTGGATTTTGTGCGGAGAACCGCCGCGCCGGGGCACCGGTAAAGCAGCCGCGCCGGCCGAAACAGCCGAGCCGGCCAAACAGCCGCGCCAGCCGAAACTGCCACGCTGGCGACCCGTGGGGCTGCTCTGCCTGGGGATCTCCTGGTCTGGGGGTAATAAAAATCCGTCTGGAAATGCGGCGTCCACTCACCCTCTGCACCCTCACTGGGAGCTGCAGTCCTGAGCTGCTCCTATGAGGCCATCTTGGATCAGTTCTCTATAGTTCTAATTGAATATTGCTAAATAAATGCTATTAAACCTTGCTTACATAGCACTCAAAATCTAGGCATTTGTTACTGTCCATCCTTTTCAAACTATTCTTCGTGGTTATTAATCTTGTGAGTACATTTTCTTTTCCAGGAATGGCCTGCAAGCATATTAGCACATTTCACACTGCTATAAAGTAATACCAGAGACTGGGTAATTTACAAAGGAAAGAGGTTTAATAGATTTGCAGTTCTGCATGGCTGGGGCGGCCTCAGGAAACTTACATAAGATGGAAGATGAAAGGAAAGCAGGCACTTTCTTCACAAGGTGACAGGAGAGAGAAGCATGAGTTAAGTAGAAACTACCAAACACTTAAAAAGCCATCAGATCCCATGAGACTCATTCACTTTTATGAGAACAGCATGGGGGAAATCGCTCCCATAATTCAGTCACCTCCCACCAGGTCCCTCCCTCAACATGCAGGAATTACAATTCAAGATGAGATTTGGGTGGAGACACAGAGCTAAACCATATCAACAAGATACCAAGGAAACCTCAGAACTAAGAAATTCTATAAAGAAAAGAACTCTCTCATTGTCTCCTCTCCTCTCTTTCTTTCCCATTCCTCCACTCTTTCCTTATCCCATCCTAACCCCTCCCTTCTCATCTCTCCCTTCCTATCTCTTCCTTTCTCTCTCTGTCTCCCGTAAAAAGAAAAAAGTTAACTAATTGATCTCTAGCTTTTGATGCCTCATTTTTTTTCTGGAAATCCTAACATAATAAACAAGAAAAAAAAAATTTTAAGTGATGGGCTCTACTACCACAAAGTGGCAAGGATGTGGAGCAACAGGTTACTGATGTTAAGAATTTTTTCCTATACCTCTTAGCAATTTGTGTGTCTTTTATCTGAGAAATATTTATTCAGGCCTTTTTCTCATTCTAAAATCAAATTATTTGCTATTTGCTATTGAGTTGTTTGAATCTTTTATATTCTGCGTATTAACTCCTAGGCAAATGCATAGCTTGTAAATATTTTCTCCCATTTTTAAGTTGTCTCTTCATTCTCTTGACTGTTTCTTTTGTTGTGCAGAAACTTTTTCATTTAATGTAATCCCATTTGTCTATTATTTTTGTTTTTGCCTTTGTTTTTAAATTCTTATCCAAAAAAAATCCTTACCCAGATCAATGTCATGAGGAATTACCTCTATGTTTTCTGTTTTCTTCTAGTAGTTTTATAGTTTTGGGTCATATATTTAAGTCTTTAATCCATTTTGAGTTGATTTTTGTAGATGGTGAGAAATAAGTATATAGCTTCATTCTTTTACTGGTGGATATTTAGTTTTTTTTAAGCAACACTTATCAAAGAAACTGTCTTTTCCTCAATGTGTGTTCTTGGTGCCTTTATCAAAAATCAGTTGGCTATAAGTGAGTGGGTTTATTTCTGAGTGTTCGCTCCTGTTCCATTGATCTATGTGTCTATTTTTATGTTTATAGCAGGATGTTTGTTTACTATAGCTTTATAATATATTTTGACATCAGGTAGTGTGATGCCTCCAGTTTTTTTTTTTTTTTTTCCTGTTGCCTAACATTACTTTGGTAATTTGGAGTCTTTTGTGTTTTCATATAAATTTTTTTTCTATTTCCATTAAGAATGTCATTGGTATTTTGATAGATATTACATTGAATCTGTAGATTATTTGGGTTGTATGGACATTTTAGCAATATTAATTCTTCCAATTCTTGTACATAGAATATCTTTTCATTTATTTTGTGGCCTATTCAATTTCTTTCAGCAATGTTTCATAATTTTCATTGTAGAGATCTTTCACCTCCTTGGTTAAATTTACTCTTATGTATTTTTTATAGGTGTTATAAATGGGATTGCTTTCCTGCTTTCTTTTTTATATAGTTTACTATTGGTGTACAAAATGCTACTGATTTTTGTGTGTTGATTTTGTATCCAGGATCTTTACTATATTTGTTAGTTCTAATGGTTTTTTGGAAGAGTCTTCTGGGTTTTCTTTTTATGAGAGTATGTTGTTTGCAAACAGGGACAATCTGACTTCCTCCTTTCCAATTTGGATGCCCTTTATTTCTTTCTCTTGCCTAATTGTTTTGGTTACAGCTTCCAGGACCATGTTGAATGACAGTGGTGAAAGTAGGGATCTTTATCTTGTTCTAAGTCTTAGAGGTATAGTTTTCAACTTTTCCCTCTTCAATATGATGTTAGCTATGGTACTGTGTTGAGGTACATATTTTTCTATAACTAAGTTGTTGAGAGCTCTTATCATAAAGAAATATTGAATTTTCCCAAATGCTTTTTCTGTGTCTACTGAAATAACCACATGGGTTTTGGGTTTGGTGTTTGATTTTGTTATTAATATGATATATCAAGGTTATTGGTTTCAATATTCTTTTTTTTTTTTCTTGGAGACAGAATTTCACTCTTGTTGCTCAGGCTGGAGTGCAATAGCACAGTCTCGGCTCACCACAACCTCCACTTCCTAGGTTCAAGTGATTCTCCTTCTTCAGCCTCCCAAGTAACTGGGATCACAAGCATGCACCACCACACCCACCTAATTGTGTATTTTTAGTAGAGATGGGGTTTCTCCATGTAGATCATGCTGGTCTCTAACTGTCAACCTCAGGTGACCCACCCACCTCAGCCTCCCAAACTGCTGGGATTACAGGTGTGAGCCACTGCATCTGGCCCAGTTATTCTTGAATCATTCTTGCATATTTGGGATGAATCCTACTTGATCATGGTTAATGGTATTTTTAATGTGCTGTTGAATTTGGCTTGCTAATATTTTGTTGATATTTTTGCATCTAATTGCATGAGGGATATTGGCCTGTAGTTTTCTTCTTTGGTTGTGTGCTTGCCTGATTTTGTATTAGAGTAATACTGTCCTCATAGAATGAATTTAGAAGTATCCCCTCCTCTTCAATTTTTGGAATTATTTACAGAGTATTGGTATTAACTCCTTAAATGTTTGAGATAATTTGGCAGTGAAGGCATCAGGTCTTGGGCTTTTCTTTGATGGGAGGCATTTTATTACTCATTTGATTTTGTTACTGGATATTGATCTGTTCAGATTGTTCTTCTTTAGATGTCTGATAGAATTCAGCAGCAAAGGCTTCATGTCCTAGGGTTTTCTTTGATGGGAGACATTTTATTACTGATTCAATTTTGTTACTTGATACTGATCTGTTCAGATTTTTTGTTTCTTCATGATTCAATTTTGGTAGCTTGTATGTATCCAGTAATTTACCCATTTCTTCTAGGTTTTCCAATTTGTTGGCTTATAGTTGTTCATGGTAGGGCATCTCAAGGGCAAGGCAGGCTGTGTGTTGTTTTATGTTTGGAGTAGGGGAACAGGGAAAAATTGCAGTGTGTGACAACTCCATACTTTTTGCTTAATTTCACTGTAAACCTAAAACCATTCTATCCTAGTAATTTAAAAAGGCAATGGGCTGAACTGCAAAACTCTAAAGCCTCTGAAGTATATACAGAAAACACTGGCTAACACACTCTATTAACTAAACAAGCCTGACAGCAATGTGAAATAGGCTTACACCAGTGACAGCAAACGCATACCAGTTACTTCATTTTTAAAATAACCAAAATATTACATGTGTATACAAAACCAAAACCACCAAAAATATTTAACATGCTAATAAACTATAAACAAAATTCAGAAATAACCTAAGAAACTAAGAGAGTAAATCAGGTTAAAGCCAATTCACAATATCAAAGAGAAGCCATTACAGTGTTTTGCATTTTAGTGCTAGTTTCTCTAGGAGTATTCTTCTGTTTTCTGTTGACTGGAAAAAGTATCAGACAGAAATATAACTTTTTAATAGCAAAAATAGATATTGTTTACCTCAACTCAGGACATTTTAAAAATAAAGACAAGTAGGCTTTTCTTTTTTAACATGAAAGAGCAAAATTCATTTTCTGTATAAGACAATTGACAGTCTTTATTTTTCATGAAGTTCTACTTAACTTAGCCAAACCCAACAGTGCTTCTGAGCTTTACTTCTCCAGCTTTTTCCTTTTCTTTTTCCAGAGAAAGGAAAGTACATGCTGACTCTTAGTCATAACTCAAATTCATATTTCTATTCTTCCTGTGTACCCCTTGGAGTATAGAGGAAAGTTTTTTATTTCTTTGGAGAAAATAAAAATCTGTTTTCTATTTTCTAAGCCAGTGTCATCAAACAGCTTTGTGAGGCAGCAATCTGTATTAAATGTATGAGGGGACACAAAAGAGACAAAAAAGATAAAGGTCAATTAAAGAAATTCTAAATAAAAATGTGGAGCATGAAAGTAGCCCATGTAATTTTAAAAGAGCATTTTATTCAAAGCTTAGAAAAATAAAAGAAAGGAAAGCTCTTGACTAGCCAATCTAGATATAAATGTGTGCTTCAGCCCACTAAGAGATAAAAGAAACAATTGTCATGGCTTTGGGAATTTATGGAACTTTTAAGAATTTTGAACCAATTCAAGTCAGTTCTTTGAAATTAAACAAGAACATATTGAGGTCACAGGGGAGACTTGCTGAAGGAGATTCATAAAAATCAAATTTATTCGCTCAATAAGTAACTTATGGGGCATATTTTATGTGCTGGGCTGTTAGCAATCATCAGTGAACAAAACAGACCATCCATCTTTCTCCTAAATCTCTGCCATGGTGGAGGTGATGTTCTATTTCGTGGAACACAGAAAATGAACATTAAATATAAAAGTAATTGTATGTCAGAATTTGAAAATGTATTAGGAAAAAATGGAGCAGGGTAATAGTGATTGTGATATAGGCATTGGGGTAAGAGAAGGAAGGTGTGTCAGGATCTTCTTGCATTTCTATAAAGGAATACTGACACTGGGTAATTTATCAAGAAAAGAGGTCTGATTATTGGCTTATTGTCCTATAGGCCATGCAAGCAAGGTGCTGGCATTGCTCAGCTTCTGGGAGGCCTCGGGGAACTTTTACTAGTGGCAGAAGGTGAAGCAGAAGCAAGTACATCACATAGCAAGAGTGGGAACAAGAGGGAGAGAAGGGGGAAATGACACTTTTAAATAACTAGACCTCCAGAGAACTCTCATCACCAAGGGAATGGTACTAAGCTATCCCCTTGGATAGCTAAGGGTTGTACCACATAATCCAAACACCTCCCACCAGGCCCCACCTTCAACACTGGTGATTACATTTCAACATGAGATTTGGAGGGGGACATCAAAAGTGTATCAGAATGGTTGCAATTTAAATAGGTGTGCCCAGGACAGGCCTCTCTATGAAAGGTACATTCAAATACAGATCTGAAGCAAAGAAGAAGGGAGGCTTTACAAGCAGCCCATCAAGGGTCCAGGGTTAGAGCATTCTTGATGCGTGCCAGGAGGGTCACAGTTCAGAACGTTTACTGCTACTGGGAAGGCCAAGCTTACAATCTGAAAATAAGAGAGCTAGAAAAGACTAAATGCAAAAACAAAATGACAAATTCTCAAAAAGAAATGAAAGAAAGCATAAATCTCAGAAGATTTCTGAAAGCACTGATGAAGAGATGAGAGTTTAAATGGGCTTTGAAATGTTTTTGAGGTTTTCTTCCCATGAGAATAAATTCAGTGATCATAAGTGCTTACAAAACTACAAAACAGTTACAAAGATGAGCAATCACATTACACCAAATGCTTAAGAAAAAAAATGTGAGGTGATTCTCAAGTCTGAGAGACATTTTCAAATAATTCAGCCTGCTTACATGCAACCTTTTCTAGCATTTGATCCCCTCATCTCTTTCACAAAGAACGAGCTGCCTCTATTTCTTTTCTACATGCCTCAGCCAACTAAATGTTAGCTTAATAATCCCCATGAGTCCACAGTGACTGTTCTTGTCTTTCTTGTAAATACTCTCCATACATTTCAATTGTTTTATCATTTACTTTTTGCATTTGATGCCATTAAACATGGCCACCTTGCAATTTTTCTCTCCTTTGTTTGCCTCTTCCTTCTCTCCTATCATTTTGCTCTCTCTTCCTCCATCAGCTCCATAAATACTACACCGTGTTCTCAACTCTCAGTTTTCTTCAATACTCATTGCCTTCAACAGCTCTTTTCTCATTCATTCTTAAAGCCACTCAAGTCACTTTCTCACCCCCACCTTTCCACCTAAGTTACAAGGTAGCCAACAGTTCCCAGTTTCCCCCAACAATCTGAGTTATTCCAGATGTCACACTTACTAATGCTAGTTCCCCCCTTCCTTTTCACGTCTTATCCCTATTTGGAGGATAAAATATATGGTCTACCTATCTATGAATCTGGCTGCAAAACTGAATGGTCAACTCTCAGCATCTCAGTTCTCCTTCTAGGTTCCAAGGCTCCCTAAATAGCCAGCAAACTCACTGGACCCTTGGGATACTTTAAAATTTCAAAGAAAACATTATCTGTCAAATTCTGCACAAACTACCAGCTCAAGTTAGCTCACAGTTACAATGTTAGATTGCACAGCATTCCTTTCAATGATACCATACTGTTGCAGATTTGAGTTTCTGGTGTTTGCTGTGTGTAATAAAAAGTTAAGGTCTGTACAAAAGCCAGTGTGGAACTGGAAACAAACTTGGCCGTTCCCAAAGAGGTTCCAAGGTTTAGAAGTAGTTCATATCCAACAGGTACACACATCTCATTAGAAAGTAATAGCAGTTATTTTAGAATGAAATTAAGTATTTAATTTTTTTCTTTAAATCTGTGTTTTAGGTTTCCAAACAGCTACTAAGTTGATAGGACAAAAACACTTATGAAATGTTTGGGGCAAGGCCACTTAATAAACAAAATTGTTATGTATTTCTTATGGCCTAGGAGACTGTAAAAAAAACTGTCAAGCCAGTCAGGGTGATATAAACCAAGAAAAAATGAGAACCTCTGCTTTAGTCCTTACGTATAAGTGACTGATCAGGAGCATTTGACACAACTCTTTTCTTCTTCCTCCACTCAGCTTCCAGGATCCCACTTTTTCAGTTTTCTTTCTACCTCATTGGTCACAACTTCTCAATCTCTTTTTCTATTTTCTACTTCTCTCTTTAAGCTCTTAATATTAGAGTGCCCCAGGACTCATGCCTGAGCTCTCTTCTTTTCTCAGTCCATAATATATTTGTTAGGGGTCTCACCCAGTCTCATGGCTTTAAATAACACCTATGTATTGATAATTTTCTAATTTGTAACTTGAGAACAGACTACTTTCATGAATTCAAACTCAAACAATCCAACTACCTTCACCACACTGGCACTTTCCTATGCATTGGACATGCAAATTTAACATATCAAAAATAAGCTTCCCTCGCTTCCCTGTCTCTGCACCTGCCACCCCCACTGAAACCAAAAAATAAAACAAAAAGAGAAATCTGCTCCATTTCAGTACAAGCTAACTCCATCCTTCTCAATGCTAAGGCTGAAATGTTTGGTCTTATGCTTGACTCTTCCCTTTCTTTTAAACTCTACCAATCCAGCAACAAATCCTCCTGGTTCTACCTTCAAAATATATGCAGAATTCCATCACTTTTCTCCCTTACTGCAGTCAGCAAGTGGATTCAAGCTACCACCATCCGTCTCCCTTCTGGAACTCTGAAATAGCCTTCTATCCTGCCTTTCTGCTTCAGCATTTGTCTCACTGCAGTTTAAGTTCTCAACAAAGAAGCCAGAGTGATGCCTTTAAAACATAAGGCAGAGCCTCTCATCACTCTCTAGTTAAAATCCCCAATTACATCACATTTGATTCAAAATCAAAGTCCTTAGCCTATATGGAGTCCTGATGCGAACAGCAACTGTACTATGAATTCTCTGACTTAATCTACCATCACTCTTATTCTCACTCACTCTGCTCAAGCCACACTCACCACCTAGTAAACACATCTCAGTCATAAACCCTTGCAGTGCCTGCTCCCTCTATTTGGGATGCTCTTCACTGAGACAGTCCTTGTGGTCTCCCTCCCTCCTTCAAATCATTTTTACCTGACTGTCTTGTAAAACAGTGCAGTCTGCACCTTACCCCAATCCAGAGCTCCTAATTCCTCTTATCCTAGTTAACTTTATCTTACTCTACATCATTTATTCTAACATTCTGTATAATACACATACATTTCACAGTTATCATATACTGCCTTTCTCCAAGTTCTAGAAGCGCAGGGATCACTGTTTTATTCACTCTCTAAGTGCACAGAATTTCTGGAATATGATAAGTATTTGTTAGTTATCTGCTAAATAGATGAAGGAATCAGCCTATTCACTGGGAACCTTCATAACCATTTTAAAGGTTTCTACTACTGTGTACATTTCCTAGTAACTTCCAAAATTATATCTCCAACCCAGAACTCTCCTGACTCAAAGAGATACATTCATCTGCTTACTGGACATCTTTCCTTAGTTCTTCCAAATGAACTTGTGATTGATTTAAATGTTTCATAAAGACATCTCACCCTTAAACTTGCCATATACCCTGTGTATTAGCTAGGTCCCGCTGTCATAACAAGATAGCACAGACTGGGTGACTTTATTATAAACATTTCTTTATCATGATTCAGAAAGCTTGAGGTCCAAGATCAAGGTGTCATCATATAGCCTTTACTCTGACTAGAGAGAAAGAGAGGAGGTGTTTGGGGGGAGAACAAGGTAAAGAAAGAGGGAAAGAGAAAAATCTGGTGTCTCTTCCTTTTATATGTCCTATTAGATTAGGAGCCCACACTGACCACCTCATTTAACCTTACTTTCCTCCTTAAAGGCCCCATGTCCAAACCCAGGGATGTGGAGGGTCAGGGCTCCAACACATGAATGGGGAGGGACACAATTCAGTCCACAATACCCTTCATTTCCTGTTGTTAGGAGTGAAAACACTGAGAACACAATTAGCCAAGCCAGAAACCTGACATTTACCCTCAACTCCTTTTCCTTCCTCATTGAGGGTATCTAATGAGGTAGCAAATCCACTCAATTATATCTCCTAAATATTTCATCTCTTCCTCCCTTCCTGTGTTTCCCTATGGCCCTCACCTAGTCCATCCTCATTTTGTGCATGGACTAAATACAATGCATTAAAGACTTTATTAAAATAGTTTCGGAGTGTTTGTGTATTCAATAAAAAACTGTGTGCATCACTGAACATTTACCTAATGAAAGTCTTAAAGAGGTAAAGAAGATAAAACTGAAAAAAAAATCATAAAGATTAAAGAAACACTTCAGGAAAGACCAAATAGACTACTAGATTAGAAACTACTACTAGACTAAACACTAAAACAATTGAGAGAACTGATTAGAATTGAGAGACCAAAGCTCTGTACATAGTACAAATAGAATAAAAGTACCAGATTAAAATAAATGAAGGCACATACCTTGAATAATACACAGGGCATGTGGTTTAATCTCCAAGTAAACATATGACATAGGAAATATGTTAGAACTGTGAGTAGTTCAGTAAGCTGTCATACAGTCCCATCACAATAACCACACCATCTCAAATGTGTTATTCATAGTAGAAGGAAACAATTTCATATATTAACTTTTGCAACATTTGAAGTCACAAAGACAGACTTAACCAGTACTTTTGTATTAATCAGGTATAGACTGTTATAAAAACCAAAAACCTCCAAAACAAATAACTACCAAATTTTAGTGGCTTGAGAAATAAAAGGTTATTTCCTTCTTACACAACACAGTCCAATGTAAAGCACATATACACTGGAGTGTTTGACACAGTACAGTCAATGAATATGTGATGAAAGACTGAATGAACAAACAGAAGGAAAAGAAAGGAAGTAAGGAGAGAAAATCCTACCTAAAATCTGCTCAAATTATTTAACCCATCCCAACTCCAATTTTTTTTATCTGTAACATGGAATAATAAGGGTAATCATCATCATCATCATCATCATCATCATCACGTGTGTAACATAATAAACCTCAAAAGGGGCTTGAATATTAGTTATCAGAAAAATGGCCAATAGAAGGAAGGACTAACTTGCAGCTGCCACTTGGAGGGACAGAGCAGCATGTGGAGACCTACGTCATGAACTTTTGCTCCAAGAATTATCACAGGAACATACCAGGAAAGCTGAAAAAATTCACAGACCTTGAAAGAGGTGGATTGCCACTGTAGGCTCTGTGGGACAGCTGAGGAGCTGTGAGTAGCTTGCTTTCTTAGCTGGGAGGTTTGTAGCCTGAGGCAAGTTCTCAGCCCTGCTCACCAACTGCCTGGAAGTAAACTCGGTGCTGTTGAGGGGTCACAGTAGGAGTGAGACCAGCCTTTCAGGATGCAGGCTGTGTGGGAACTGGGTGAGGCCTGTGGCTGCTGGGTGTAAGGCCAGTTGCCTTGCTGGGAGCTTGGATGCACCCCCGCGCCCCCTCTCCTTTTTCCCTTTTACAAGCCCTGAGCAAGCTTGGACATGCCCGGAACAAGCTCAGACATGCTCAGGCATATTCCCCTCTCCCTTGCTCACACAGCCTGGTCTTCCCTTAAGGAGCTCAGTATGCAAACAAGGTGCTGCAATCATAGTTTCTTAATACCCAATAACAGCTAAACCTTAACAACCAATAGCAGCCGAGTTTTAACAACCAATAGCAGTTGAGTCTTAACAACCAATAGCAGGCAAGTAATTCCCACCAATAACAGGCCAAGTCCTAGGTCAAGGCTTGTGACTTACTCAATAGCAGTCTTGCTCTCCCACAACCAATCGAGTTGTTTCACTCCCTATAAAATCCCCTGTCTGAGAGGAGTCTGTGCGACTTCTCCAGCCCCTCCTGTCAGGACCACAGAACCTCACCCGGGAGCCTGAATAAATTCGCTTGCATTGGATTATTTTGGTGCTGGCCTCAGTTTCTTCATTTTATCCTCAGAAACAAACCTTACAAGTGGTGTCGAAACCCGGGAGGAGTTGTAAGACCCCTCCTGGGGGAAACTGACTCCTCCACTCAATGCCAGACCGGGGAGCAGCCATTTCACCGCAAGGTAAGACTTCTGTTGCCCACTACCCCTCCTGCTGCTTGCCTCGTCTCGTGGATCCCTGCTCACAATCGTGGCCGTGTCAGGGACTCCTTCTCATTTCTCACCTTGGGCCCAAGGCCCGGGCCTCGTCTCGAGGACCTGAGCATAGAGGAGACTTCACACTCTTGTCTTCTCCCTGTGAGGGGTTTTTAGGGTCAGGATTTTGAGGGAGACGTCCCCACTTTCCTGAACCCTCTCGTTCTCATTTTAGGGTCAGGATTTTGTGGGAGATGTCCCCACTTTCTTGAACCCTCTCGTTCTCGTTTTAGGGTCAGGATTTCGATTCCTGAACTCTCTCGTTCTCGGTGCTTGGTAAGCATGGCCTGGGATGACTAGCCGCTCTTCCGACCACCCCCACAGCAGCAATTGAGGTGTGGGTGTTCAGAAGCCCCATTACTCTCTGGCTTATACTAAATTCTTTAATTCGAACTAGCCCATTTGGCATAAAGGCTCCTGTTAAATAGAAACCAAAAATACAGTTTCTCTCTCTGTTTTATTTCTCAGTTTCTCTTTCTCTTTGTTTCTCCCTCCCCTCCCCTCTCAAAATGGCGGCTGTGCCACACCCTTAAGGTGGCGGCTGTGTCCCGCTCCTAAAAGAGCCACTTTCTACCTTTAATTCTATCTCTCTCTCTCTTCCTAATTCCGATGCGAGTGAGTGAGTGTGTGAGTTTATGTGTAGTCCCATGGCCTAACAGCTACGGGGCTTGTGTGGGCCTCCACCTGCGGTTCCACGGGGACGTCATAGGGCATAACGGTGATTCACCTCAGAGCTGTCCTACTTGGACTTCCATCCTGAGGTGACCAGGCCCGGGGATTATACGGGTACACCTTAGCCAAGACGCCCCTGAAACATCCCTTTGGGGACATGGCCGGGAAGGCATCAGACTGGTCTCCCTTCTGGGGGGCACCCACCCTTTGTCAGTTTTGTCTTTATTGTACCTTTCAATTTCAAATAGCATCAGGTCAATCTCTCTCTCTCTCTCTCCATTCTCTTCTCTTCAATACCTGTTGCTGCCTGAAAATTTCCACAACTACCTCCTTCAGGAAAGAATACTTCTGCCTGTGGTGAGTGTAATATCTGTTCCCATCCCTTCCTCGCCTCTAACTGTCCCACAAAAGCCACCTATGGGGAACCAGAACTCCCGCGTGGACCCCAAGTCACCATTAGGATGCCTAGTCCAGAATCTACCCAAACTAGGGCTTTCTATAAAAAGGAAAAAGCTGGTCTCTCTTTCCACCATAGCCTGGCCACAGTATCCTCTAGACAACCAGTCCAAGTGGCCTCCGGAGGGCACATCTGACTCTAATGTTCTAACAGACTTGGATAATTATTGCAAAAAGAACAGTAAATGGCTAGAAATTCCATATGTGTTGGCTTTCTGGTATCTTCGTTCCTGTCCTACTCTCTGTTCCTCTTGTACCACTGCTCAAATACTCTTAGCCAAAGAAACTTCTTCTTTGCCCTTAGCCCCTTTACCCTCCTCCTCTTCCTTCTCTGACCCTGACGCACCACAGGAGCTCTCCTTTCCACTGGCTCGACCCAATCCTCCACCGCCTTATGACAAACCTCAATCCCCTTCAGCTCCTCTACCTCCTACACATCCACCTCCTGACGGCAATCTAGCCTCTCCTGTTAGTGCACACACCCGCTCACACAGTGCTCCTAACAATGAGGCTTCCCTCCTTTGCCCCCTCTGCGAGGTGGCCGGAGCAGAAGGCATTGTCCAAGTGCATGTTCCCTTCTCTCTCTCTGATCTGTCAGCCATTGAGAAACATCTAGGATCTTTTTCCACCAATCCTATGGCTTACACCAAGGAATTCTGCTACCTTACTCAGGCATATGATTTAACTTGGCATGACACGTTTGTAATCCTATCCTCCACCCTTACCCCAGATGAGCGTGACCGAATTTTTACAGCAGCCCAGGAACACGCTATCCAGGTACATCTGACTGACAACCAAATGCCAGTAGGCATGGCAGCGGTCCCCGAGGCCAACCCTAACTGGGATTATTAGGATGGTTGAGATGGCCACCGCCACCGAAACCAGATGCTACAGTGCCTCCTAGCGAGCATGCAAAGTGCAGCCCAAAAGGTAGTCAACTATGATAGGTTAAGGAAAATAACTCAGGGACCCGATGAAAACCCAGCCGCCTTCCTTGACCGCTTAACTAATGCTATGATCCTCCATACCCGGCTGGACCCAGCCTCCTTAGCAGGAGCTACAGTCCTAGCCACACACTTTATCTCCCAGTCAGTGGCTGATATAAGGAGGAAGCTTAAAAAGGCTGAGGAGGGCCCCCAGACTCCCATACAAGACCTGGTAAACATGGCATTTAAGGCTTTTAATGGCTGAGAGGATAAGGCTGAGGCCACCCAACAGGCCCACTTACGGCAGAAGGTAGGCCCCCAAACCCGAGCTCTTGTAGCAGCCCTGAGGCCGGCAGCCCCTCGAACATCCAGTGGGGGAAATCCATCGAAACCCTTCCAAAATATCCCAAGAGCCCCGCCCGGACCCTGTTTCAGATGTGGTCAAGAAGGACATTGGGCCCGGGAGTGCTCCTGTCCTCGGCCACCCCCTGGACCTTGCCTGAATTGTAAATGAACAGGACACTGGAAGGTCAATTGCCCATTCCAGACCAAAGGCTCACTCCTCGCACCTCTATGTGAGAAGCAGGCGGTCCGCAAGAGGCAGTCCCTTCACCTGAATTTCTTGGACTTTTAAACGACTGATGCAGCCTGGACTCGACTACCCCCATCACCTTTGCCGAGCCCAGGGTAACGATGCAGGTAGCGGGTAAGTCCACCTCCTTCTTAGTGGACACGGGGGCTACCTACTCTGTATTACCTTCCTACTCAGGGCCTAGCATACCTTCCCAGGTCTCGGTCATGGGAGTTGATGGAAGGCTTTCCTATCCTAACCAAACCCCTCCTCTAACCTGTGTCCTTGAGGGACACCCCTTCTCTCACTCCTTTTTAGTAATACCCTCATGCCCAGTTCCCTTGCTAGGAAGAGATATTCTC